>JAFVLL020019684.1:0-76307 GCA_021397915.2 Tor tambroides
AGCATCCACTATGGCTTTAACCTTGGATGGGGATGTATGTAGACCAGTGGCATCAATGACATGGCCCAGGTATTCGACTGCAGACTGGAAAAATTCACATTTGTCCTTGAGGGTAGCGTCCAGGTGCTGCAAGTGTGACTCGTCGTCCATGCCGGTCACAAGAATGTCATCTAAGTAACACACTACTCCCGGAAGCCCTGCTAATATCTGGTCCATCGCTCGGTGAAACAGGGATGGAGTCGAAGTAATTCCGAACGGTAAATGCTTATACCAAAATAGGCCCTTGTGTGTGTTGATAGTGAGAAGTTCTCTGGACTTTTTCTCAACATGCGTTTGCAGATATGCCTGGTTGAGATCAATTTTACTGAATTTTTGCCCTCCAGTCAGTCCAGCAAAGAGGTCATTAATGTGAGGTAAGGGGTATTGTTCTGCAGACAACACTGGATTTACAGTGACTTTAAAGTCCCCGCAAATTCTTATGCCACCATCTTTCTTTAGAACTAGAACAATAGGTGTTGCCCACTTGTCGACGCTTACTGGTTCGAGCACACCATTCGCCACAATTTCAGTTAAGCTTGCCTCTACCTTGAGTTTGAGTGCATATGGCAGGAGCCTGGCCTTTAAGAATTTTGGCTGGCATTCTGGCTCAACAGTCAATTTCACAATGATTCCTTCCATGCTGCCTAGCTCCTGTTTGAAAACTTCACTGTGTTTCCAAAGGACACCCTCTAAATCCAGTGTTTTCGGTGTCATCATGTGTATGGCCTGCCAGTCCACCTTAAGTTGCTCCAGCCAGGAACGTCCCATCAGTGAGGGATAATCACCCAAAACCACATACAACGTTTTTTTTGTTTGTTTCTTTAGTTCAACTGCTACCTGGGTGAGGCCTTTCATGGTCACTGATTTGCCAGTGTAAGTTTAAGGGTCACATCGGGTGGTGTGAGTGGCAGGTGGCTCAGTATTTCACTATATACCACATCCGACACCAGCGACACCACAGCACCAGTTTCGATCTCCATCTTCACTGGCTGTCCTTCCAGCAGCATGGTGACTTCGTATGCCTTGGTTCCCCCTGCAACAGTGGGCACATGCAAAGGAAATTCATTGTCAGATGTGTCTGTGACCCTCTTGTTTTCTTGGTCAACAGTGTTTCTTTTGCTTCCTTCTAAATGATTTCTGCAGCATTTTTCCTTTTCCTGCCTTATTTCTACATGCACGCTCTATGTGTCCTTTTTTCTTACAGCTGCGGCACTCCGTATCCTTATACCAGCATGTGACAGGTGAGTGCCCAGTCTTACCACAATGGAAACATGGGCCTTTGTTTTCAGTTTGTTTTTCAGTCTCCATTTTATACAATTTACTATTTGAGCTCAGTTGCTAAGCTTCCTTAGCAACCAATTTCTGTATGCCCTCACAGCAGAGTCCGCACACCTATCTGTCCCAAAGTGTGTCATTCGGTACATCACCAAATTCACAATGCTCTGCTAATTTTTTTTAGCACTGTCACAAACATTGTCAGAGTTTCTCCTTCTAGCTGATTTCGTTGGTGTAACTGAAAACGCTCTGCAATTACTAAGGGCTTTGGAGAGAAATGTGCTTTGAGAGTGTTCACTATTTGATCATATGTTTTCTCTCCAGGCTTCTCTGGTTGTAGGAGGTTACGTAGTAGAGTGAATGTCTTTGGACCCATCACACTTAAAAAAGTGGGTACAACTTTCTCTTGATCAATAGCATTTGCTGCCACAAAGTACTCAAATCGTTCTGTATAAGAACTCCACTACTCACTGCTTTCATCAAACGGACCCATATTGCCGAAAACTGATGCCATTTTGTTCCATTCTCCGTCATTAACAATCAATTCCGTTACTTATCTGAATCGTCGTCTGTCAGTCCTCCCCCTTTTTGTCAAGACGTGGATTAGCAGCAGGGTCTCTTTTTTTGTAATTTTCTAGCGATTTCACCGTCAAGCCACTTCACTTCCGCATCCTCATATCAGACGCGGAGTAACTGAATCCTCGTCGCCACTTTTATTATATCTTTGGAAGGAATGAACGGCGCATTTAGACAAATATGACACTTGCACTGATTTAGCGTGACTGCTCTCTTTACTTAGATTTCTGTATGTCAACTTTTTACCGGAATACTTCTGTATACAACGTAACACTGCATTCTGGGAGATGTAGTAAAATAAACAACGTTAACAAAATACACAACAAAAACACCCACCCATGCCATTATAAAGCTTGAAAGAGCCAGGACAATTTTTAATATAACTCCGATTGGATTCGTCTGAAAGAAGAAAGTCATATACACCTAGGATGCCTTGAGGGTGAGTAAAACATGGACTAATTTTCATTTTTGGGTGAACTAACCTTTTAAATACTATAAGCTGATCCTAAAACAGCATGTCGGTTGGTTATTATAGCGACCTTACACAAAGACTACTGCTGAATTCGAAACCACATGCTAGCATACTACTCATGAAAAGATATGGTAAAAACAGCAATAGTAGTAACATTAGTATGCGTTTCTGAATTCAGTGTATAGCACACCTCCAGTAGTTTGTGCTAATTATTTTTGTTACTTGTCCCTTTAATTGTGCAAGCATGCTTTGAGCACACAGGAGCCGATAGTGCATTGCTGAATTCTAATATTAAACACGTTCATTGTGAGATATTATGCCCCTCGGATGATCTCATCCGTCAATGACTTTTGTCTCCTACACAAGTCTATGAAGGTGTGAATAAAGACCGTGCACACATTAGCCAATGACACATGCCTCAATTCTCCAAAACATCAGCCACTTCCCCCTGTCTGACTGAGTATTTTAGTTTAGGGGAAGTGTTTTTAATAGTACTCACTGTGCAAAAGTAAAAAATACCTTCAGTGAGTCAGCGAGTGAGTGATTGTATTTATCTGGAAATTCTGTAACATTCATTTCCCAAGTAGTTTTGAGGTGATTGGCTGAACTCATCAGGGCAGGCAAGCACTGACTTCACACGTCTCCTAACACATACCTGTTCAATCTTCCAGGCAAACAACAATCCAGTTTACACCAGTTTGACATGTCAAGACAGCAAATGCTATCAGCTGATCCTAAAACAGCCTGGCATAAAATAGTCATCCAACAACAACAACAACACCTTCAAACATTAACAGCATACCCACATATCTCCTTGCAGATGCCACATGTATACTTTTAAATGAAAAAAAAAAAAAAACATCCAGTTTTTCTACTAAAACCGCACCATTAGTATTTAAACAGTTCACATAATAATGTAAGGTTTTTTGTTGTTATTAACTGAAAACAGAAAGAATGCCATCAGCACTTCTGCATATTGAAGTTTGCCACATTACAATCAATAAAAAAAAAAAAAAGGAAAGATCCAACTGGTCATTTAGGCACATAGTGTCTTGACAGATGTATTAGATTGTACATGAACGCAAATGAGTCTGTTCATCCAAAATTAAAATTATGTCATTATGCACTCACGCTCATATGAATATGCTTTTCATTCCTCCCAAAATACAAAGAAAGACACTTGAAGAATGTTTTATTAAAAAAATCAAAAGGACCCAAAATTTGAAGTTCCAAAAAGGACATAAAGGTAGTGTAAAATGAATCCATATGACTTGGCTGGTGTATCCTGTCTTCTAAAGTGACACAATCACTTTGTATAATGAAAAAGATTGAAATTCAAGTCTTTATGCACTCTTACATTAAATTAAAAAAATCAATAAAAACACTCGCACATGCCAAATATGGAAACGCAAACATTTTGTGACATTTGATACTGTAATGTGAAACCCGGGAAAATCCTTGTGGTGCCAGGACGGGAGCAAGGTTTTTAATGAACCTTGACCAATGATGGAGGTCCCTGATGACAGGCGGGGGTTTTGAAAGAAGCACGAGCAAGTCCTCAACACCAAGAAGATGAAGATGCTCCAAGGGACATTTAGCCCTGACCATGTAATGAGTGAGGACGTCATACAAAGATATGGAGGCATCCTGGCGGATGGTAAGTGTCGCAGAATATACCTCATCTTACACGATGCTAATGATCAGGCCAAATGGTGAAGAAACTAATGAGGTTAGATGTTAGCTCATGTTTAATGTCTGTGTATTCATATTTGATTTTAATTTATATATGCATTGACATTTGACAGTGAATAAAGGGCTACGTTTTTATATATTTTTATTGGAAAAAGACCACGTTGCTTTACTGTAGTTTGACGCTATAAATAAACCTGTTTATTTTGCAGCAGAAGCAAAATAGTAAAAAAATTACACTGAATTTCATGCTTATTGTTACACTGTGCATTTTAAATTTGGTTATAATTATTTACAATTATTTGATTTATTTATTTTTTCTTCTGAACACAAAGATGATCATCACTGTTTGGTTACCCATACTTTTCAAAATATCTTCTTTTATGTTTAACGGAAGAAAGTAACTCATACAGGTTTGGAACAACTTATAAATGAGTAAACAATTACTTTCATGATATCTTTGTAAATTCTCATCATTTTGAACCTTGCAGGTAGAACTGCTCCAAACCTGGTGTGTTCTGTCAGACCTTGAGCACAAGTCAAGTGTTGTGTTTAATAGTGAACACTTTAACCTTGTTCACAAGGATTCAGTCCAGTCTCATGGGAATCAGCGAGACCTGAACAGATGGGGGAGGGCTGCCTCCGTCAGAGAGAGTCCTCCGGGAGGCAGATTGCTGAAGCCTGACGACAGTGGGGGAGGGATGTTTATGTGTGTGTGTAAGGAGACAGAGAGAAAGAGTGGAAGGCTGCTGACGCAATCAGACTCATTGTGGGGTGTGTGTGACGTCCAGACAGCCATGTAAATCATGAGCGCAGTGAAGAAGAGGCTGGCTCCAGCCTAACTGCCCAGTCAAGCGTGGCCTTTCACAGGCAGAGCTCTGGAGCACAGGAATATCCACCCTAGATAAATAGATGACAGAATAAACACAGGACACCACACTACAACACTGAAAGCTGCTACATGTTCAGCCTCACTGTGATTATGCATGTCTTAAAATTATGATAAATACATGAAGATAAAATGTTAGCTCAGTCTGTGCAATAACAATGTGTCAGTCCTATTACTTTTGCTTTTAAAGCAGTAAAAAGTAAAAGTATGTTTGATTTCCTATACATTTATTAATACTACAAACCAGCATTTGATTCCAAACAAGCCACTGACAGTTTAAATATGCAACCATGTTATTGATTCTGCTATTATTTTATTTTATTCATTATTTTGTTTGTTTTTAATAATTGTCAGACAATGCAAGTCAAAACAAATAGACAATCCCAATATTTTGAAGAAGAAGAAGCAAACCCCATATCAAAAAGAAAGTAAAACTGTTTATATATTTAGTTTGATCTTGGATAATGGTTTTCAAAGAGCATGCATATTCCGTGACATACTGTTTGTTATAAAAGAAAGAGAAAAAAAGACTTTTTTTAATTGGCAGCACTGTATTTGTACAAAATAAGAGGAATTTACTGCTACAGAATTAAATCAAACTTTAGTGCCTTGGATTAAACCATATAATATATATATATATATTTTTTTACAGCACTAGCATCACCAATAAAATGTAGACATGATGATGTTTCCAAACATCCCTCTTTTAAAACTTTACTAAATTACTAAATCAATTACAACAACAACAAAAAAATTTATTTTATTTTTTTCCCCCAAAAAGTAAGAGAAATAAATGTATTTCAAGACATACCTTCTGAAAACAAGACAACCATCTTTTGCAATTTTGGTTTTAATCATGCCATTAAGAAGATGGTTTGTGTAGTTTGACAGAAGATGAGACACCGCTACCTCAACAGCTGCTCAACTGCTGCCTGTTTCTCAGTTGGATGGAATAATGTTGCCGTGGAAACCGTTAACATGGCAATTAATATTTTGTCAAGCTGCCATTGTGCTGATTCTTCCAAGACAGTTTTGGGTAACTGACTAAGGCCTGTTTCACATTGCATTTATTTTAGCGCCCATATTAACAGGTTACAGTATTCACAGAACCCACTCGAGCATCTTGCTGTCTAGCAGGAGTCTTCAGCAGCTTCAACAAGGAGCCTATTTTTTTTACCAAAGTCAATAGAAAATATGAAGATGTAAATCTTATGCAATGTAAGCTTTTTATAAAGCCACATAAAATGCTGGAGCAAACTATTCATCCATGGATTGAAAAATCATTTGGAATTGATGTGCAGTGCCAGACACACAAACCATTTTATTAAACCACCATGTTCCCGACAGCTATTTCAGTCATTATTTAAAATCTACAAGCTAGAAAGTTTGAGTTAGAGAGGTTATCAAGAGTGCAAATGCAAAACTGTAAAATATAAAGCTACTGTATAGAGCTGTAAAAATGTGAAAATATCTTAAATAAGCATTTAACCTCTAGGTGATCTTTATTAATTGCCTTTTTTGCTATCAAATATTTAAGCAATCATCCTGACTTAGATATTATTTAAAAACTTAAACCTTTTTGATCAGACATTGCATTACCATGGAAATGCTACTTTAAATCATTTTAGTGGGCTCCTCCCACTAGTGTGCAGTGTCATGTGCATTGATACATTTTTTTCACTATTTTTTTTTTTTTACAAAATTAGATTTAAGACAAATTTTGTTTGGACAAAATGCTGCACATTTCTTTGTGCAACTGAACTATGCCAAATAACAAACCTAAATTGAAATTCTAAAAGAAATCCCAAATCAAATAAATAAATAAATAAATAAGACAAATAAAATAAATATCTTCATATAAACAAACTGAGACTTTGCTCTTTCCATTTAAAAACAGAGGCAACCAATGTCCTTTAATCACAAGCCAAACAAAGATGCTGCATACAGGTATAGATTGTATAATTGTATAATTTCAAAATGTGTAGCAAAAACAGAATAGTCTGACTTTAGTTTTGTGAAACTGTACTACATAAAACATAAAAACAGCAGATGAGCTGAATGAAAATACAAATTCACTCTCTGCCAGCAGGTGGTGCTTATGGAACAGCAGCAATACAGCATGTCCATAGTTTTCCGCTGTAAACAAAGCAGCACTGTGCTTATAAACACTACCTTAATATGCATTATACTGAGGCAAGATGAAAAGAAAATACTATATAAACTTTTCTGAAGACAAACAGAGATACATTAATATAAACTCCCACCTAGCTGTATCACAGTTTGTTTAATATCTCAACCGATTTGAATCGTCACATATTTGTGTCGATTTTCAGCCGGGTCAGGGTGCATTGCTACATCCCTAGTTATCAACCCCCAAATTACATTAAAAACTCTATATTTTATGTTGGTCCTGCCACTGAGCATGCGCAGTGTAGAGCAAGACTGAGCACATGTTTCATGACACAAACCATTTAACAGCTATTTTAAAAGTATCTGGAGCTCCTAATTGGAGCTGCATTGTTGTCGTCAACAAACACCAAGAACTGTCATAAATACCAAGCGATGATGACTTTGCAGATTGCTGTTTGGCTAGAGCTGCCACATTCAATTTCTCCCATTCTCCCATTCAATACAAGTAGTCTGCCTCAGCTGTTTCTGTTCAGTAAATCTGACAGAATGCAGATGATTTAAAGGGATAGTTTACCCCAAAATGAAAATGTTGTCATTAGTTACTCACCCACATGTCGTTCCAAACCTGTAAAACCTTTGTTAATCTACGGAGCACAAATTAAGATATTTTTGATGAAATCTGAGAGCTCTCTGACCCTGCATAGACAACAATGCAACCGCAATGTCCCAAGTCCCAGAAACGTAGCAAGGACATCGGTAAAACAGTCCATGTGACATCAGGTGTTCAACTTCAATTTTGTGAAGCTATGAGAATACTTTTTGTGCGCAAAAAAACAAAAATAACATCATTTATTCAACAATTCTTCTCCCCGAGTTATCGTCTTGCACCATTTTGGAGAGTAACGTGATGCATGTACGCACTTTCCCCAGAACGTAATCAACGTAGTCAGCGCTGTTTACGTTCAGGAGAAAATGTGCGCATGCTGAATGTAAACAACTCTGATTACATTTCTGGGACTGGGAACACTGCAGTTGCATTGCGGTCTATGCAGGGTCTGACAGCTCTCAGATTTCATCAAAAATATCTTAATTTGTGTTCCAAAGATGAACAAAGGTCTTACGGGTTTGGAATGACATGAGGGTGAGTAATTAATGACAGAATTTAAATTTTTGTGTGAACTAGCCCTTTAAAGGGGATTTCTAAAGAAAGATGTCAGAGGATTTCGATATAAGCCAAGAGGAGACCGGTTTTCCTTTGCTAAAGTAAGGAAACTTTGCTTCCTTTACTCCAGTAAACAAACTCGCGAGACTAGCATATCTCAGAGGCGCGCACACGCGACGCATATGTCCATCGTCATCCGCCGTAACGGCTTCCTCGTGCGACAGATAGCGGATGTGAGAGAAAAGTGTTTATTACATTTGAAATACGGATATTTTTCTTACAAAAAGACATGGATTCGCTACAGGAGGCCTTTACTCATCCCCCAGATCTACGTGAGGCACATTTTATTATGGATGTGAGCGCTTTATTTGACGTCTTGTGGACTGTTCAACAGAGACACCGGCTGAATGCAATGATAATGCTTGGAATAGCCAAGACAATTTTGAATATAACTCCGACTGAATTCGTCTGAAAGAAGAAAGTCATGTACACCGAGGATGCCTCGAGGGTGAGTAAAACACAGGCTAATTTTCATATTTGGGTGAACTAACCCTTTAAGCTTTCATTTACAGTTTATGTGTCATTGTTTGTAGAATAATTGCCACGTAGAAGTAAATGTGACCTCTTTTCTTCTGTGAATTAGATTTCACAATGATCAAGTTCTAACTAAGAAGTAACTCTTAATGGCCAGCTCCTCATATCATTTTTAACTGCATATGGCCATTAATAAAACAAATACTCATGTAGAAACCACTTTACTTTCTGTGTAGAGCTGCAGCTCTGGTACGCAGCAGAAACACTGTCAGCGTGAAAGCATGCCGTGAAACTGCTGTGGTGTCACTTACTCGCTGGTTAATCATGTGGTATGAAACAGGCCAAATACAGAAGCACAGTTATACTGTTTTCAGTTTTAACTGAGCGATGACTGAATAATGCTTGAGGCATTACTGGTGTAGCCCACTGCAATCTCCTGTCTGCAAACACGTATGACAGAGCGACACAGGCTGAATGAGTCAAGTGGGAGAAGAGGAACCCCGTCTGATAGACAGGGTGGAGACGTGAAGATGAGCAGCCAGTGCCAGCACAGGACAGCAACTGTCTTCATGTTGACTTGATATGTGCGTTGCGGACAAACATATCGTAACACTGAGAGATTACAGCTGTTTGTACATGTCTGCATGTCGATGTGTATCAGCATCAGAGGTAATATGGCTTAGGGCATTGTACTGTATGATTAAAGGCTGGAATACACAACATGACAAATTTTGAAACACTCATCTGAGCTAACAGGGAATGTTGTCACAACCTTCATTAACATTATATAAATGTTAGAACAAAACATTCTTGAAGTTATGTTCTCATAAAATTACTGATATTTGAAATACGTTCTTGTAACATTGAGAGAAAATTTTCTTAGAACAACAATCTCAGAAAGTCCTCAAGATTTTCCTCCCATAATGCTGAGGAGACACGTTCTTAGAATATTACAAATAAACTTTCAAATAATGTTATATTTTGGAAGCAAAAACATTTTAAGAAACGTTCTGTAACCTCCATTTTAACATTCTTATTACAAATAAACATTCAAATAATGTTACATTTTGGGTGAAAATAAAAAAAGAACATTTTATGAAACGTTTTGTAATCTTCAAATAACGTTATATGCACGACAGTAAAACATGACATTTTAATGATCATATAACACTACAAATAAACATTCAAATAACATTATATTTTGGGTGAAAATGAAGTAAGAATATTTTAAGAAATGTTTTTGAAACCTTCAAATAATGTCATAATTATTTGATAATCATAACAAGAAGACTGGATATTTTAATATTTTAGGAATATTTCAAAACCAAAAATTTGTTACCTAGGATATACTTGCCAACTTTGTAGATAGTTACAGAGGAAAAACTGGGCATCATACATTACACAACTGAGGATCAGACACTATCAGACTCTAAAATTGTTCCAAACACAACAAATTTATTCAGAAACACAAGCCTTGTTGCTATAGAGTCTCAAATTGTTGGGTCAAATAAGAGAACAACTCAGAAATGAACTCAAACTCGTAAATAAATAAAACACATTCTTTATTAACCAGAGTCATACAATTCCGGATCAGCAATCCAGAATTATTCATCTCAGTCCTATCTAAATTCTCAGTACTCAGGCTAATAAACTTGCACTGTTTCAGATGAGTTGCAGTGTGGTTTGAATGAGGTGCTAGACAGTGACGTCATGGCTGTGACTGGAGACTGTGATATGATTAGCATGCAGTGTGGGATCATTCAGCGATATATATACCACTGATTAATATCCACTTTATACATATGGATTTTGGTGTTGTAGTTATTGTTTGAACATGAAAGCTGGGTTTTGTAGAAATGCATTGGCTAGTATTGGCTTGGTGAATATTATAGTACAGTATAGAAAGTCCGAATCCACTGTCTGGTAACAGGTTTCAGCCCATCTCTGTTTATGGATTTTATGTAAATGGAGTCTGGCGTGTTCGACAGAGAACAAAGCAATAGACTGTGAGCAATTGTCCGTCAGATGAGACACTCAGACCTGATCCCACTGAGTAAGACGGATTAGATCGTCGGCTATAGGAACATCCACTCTCAGACAACAGATCTGCTCTACAATCTGAAGAGGCACCTGTAAATAAGACACCTGGAATTATGTAAATAAAGCTAAACTCTGCAACTGAGCAAACCATGTAAAAAAAAAAAAATGCTGTTAATTTACTCACTCTCAGGCCATCCAAGACATAAGAGACTTTCTTTTTTCAGTAGAAAAGTAAAGGGAAAATTTGTAGCTGTACTCATTTTCCTTGGTTATTCATGATATGCAAGTCCACAGCTAACGTCACTTTGAAATTCAAAAAAGTAGGTACAGGAAGCACAAAATCAATCCCTGTGGATGCTGATGATATACTGAGATCTTATGCAGTGAAATGACAGGATTGTGCAAGAAACTGAGCATTATTTACAACAGTATTACCTGAAATCCTGAGCCTCAGAAAACGTGTAACACACTTGAAGAAAGCAACAAGCATGATGGATGTTTGGGTTCTTTGGTTTATTCAGCCAGCAGTTTCTTTTTACAGGTCTCACCACAGCTCCGTGCAACACAACATCGCGTGAACTACTACTAACTCTTTTTTTCTCTTCTCTTTTAGGTTTGCTCTCGGGATTCCCATCTGGCTACCGCCACCCACTGGACACCCATCACCTAGCTGTGAGTATGCAAAAAATGTATGCATGTACTGAATACTTTAACATAAATAAAACAATTAATAACTGTTGAACAGACATTACAAAGAAAATTAATATATATATATATATGGGGGGCTAGCTTTTTATACAAAAATGTAATCTATCAATATACATATTCTCGATTTCTCCACAAACGGTTCTGGAGCTCAAGCTTTCTGTCACATGGTGACCTAGGCCCGTTCACACCAGGAACGATAACTATAAAGATAATGATTAAGATATAGTTGTAAAAATCGTTCTCAATATTAAAGAATAGCAGAGTCCACACCACAGCTATAACAATAAAGGCACAGAGAAATGATCTTTTTTTCCAAGCTGATGAACACAATAAAAATATTGACAGCCAATCATAATCAATCCTGCTGTCATGAGCTCGAGAATTTAAAGTGGCAGATGAGCATGCACTTCGAATAAACAGACAATATCATTTGCTGGTGTGGACACTAATATCGTTATCTTTATAGTTATCATTCTTGGTGTGAACGGGCCTTTGTGGGTGGTGACAAAATCATGCCTGAACTGATGCCATTGTTGTTTACAACAAAGAGGAAGGATGTGTGTGCAAACCATACACCTTCAGAAGCAGTTCACTACCAGCAATTAAAGCATAACCTGGCATCACAGAGGCTGATGATGCCACATTCTGCACACACATCCTTCCTCTCTATTGTAAGCAACAATGGCATCAGTAACGCGCTACTTTGTTACCACACATATATCATTATGTGACAGAAAGCTTGAGCTCCAGACTCTTGAGTGTGCACAAAACCATATTGCACAGACTGATTGTATCGCTTTATAAGACCTAAACATGTAATCAGCAGCCTTGGGTATTAATGTTGTGTTTCCTGTACTTTCTTCTTTGGTTCTCAAATTTACAGCACCCATTGACTTGCATATTATAAATCACCAAAAACCTTGGGTTTGGTTAAAAATCCTCTTTAATGTTCTACTGAAGTCATCTACATCTTGGATGGCCTGGATCAAGGTCTTCAGGATCACTCGAAAAGTCACAGGACAGGTGTACTGAAGCAGTATAAACTTTGCTTAGAAAGTTTATAAACTAAACAAATAAACTTTGCAGGACAGTGGGTTCCCAGGAGCAAGGCTGAAGACCTGGGGCATCTTTTATAAAATTGCATAGAAACCATCCTACATTTGATCTTACAATCATTTCTCAAATGTGTGCACGTATGATTCAGAGAACGGATGTACACACAAAAAAATATGTATACACTTCTCTTTCAGATGTGAAATTTATAGATCGCAAATGACCTTGAAATTGTGCACAGTTGAATGGTGTCAGATCTCCACCTTTTAAACACCGCCAAATAAATGTCATTAGCATATAATAGAGCACAGTCAATGTCCAATTATTTTACTGAAAGGGGTCATCGGATGCGACATGCACTTTTACAAGTTGTTTGAACATACAATCCGAATTCCGGAAATGTTGGGACAATTTTAAATTTGAATAAAATGAAAACTAAAAGACTTTCAAATCACATGTGCCATTTTTTTTAAATCATAATAGCACATAGAGAACATAACAAATGTTTAAACAGAGAAATTTTATACTTTTATTCACTAAATGAGCTCATTTCAAATTTGATGCCTGCTACAGGTCTCCAAAAAGTTGGCATGGGGGCAACAAAGGGCTGAAAATGCAAAAAAAATTGAAAAGATTCAGCTGGGAGAACATCTAGCAACTAATTAAGTTAATTGACATCAGGTCTGTAACTTGATTAGCTATAAAAGGGATGTCTTAGAGAGGCAGAGTCTCTCAGAAGATGGGCAGAGGCTCTCCAATCTATGAAAGAGTGCGTAAAAAGATTGTGGAATACTTTAAAAACAATGTTCCTCAACGTCAAATTGCAAAGGCTTTGCAAATCTCATCATCTACAGTGCATAACATCATCAAAAGATTCAGAGAAACTGGAGAAATCTCTGTGCGTAAGAGACAAGGCCGAAGACCTCTGTTGGATGCCCGTGGTCTTCGGGCCCTCAGACAACACTGCATCACTCATCGACATGATTCTGTCATTGACATTACTAAATGGGCCCAGGAATACTTCCAGAAACCACTGTCGGTAAACACAATCCGCCGTGCCATCTGCAGATGCCAACTAAAGCTCTATCATGCAAAAAGGAAGCCATATGTGAACATGGTCCAGAAGCGCCATCGTGTCCTGTGGGCCAAGGCTCATTTAAAATGGACTGTTTCAAAGTGGAAAAGTGTTCTATGGTCAGACGAGTCCAAATTTGACATTCTTGTTGGAAATCACGGACGCTGTGTCCTCCGGGCTAAAGAGGAGGGAGACCTTCCAGCGTGTTATCGGTGGTCAGTTCAAAAGCCAGCATCTCTGATGGTATGGGGGTGCATAGGTGCATACGGTATGGGCAGCTTGCATGTTTTGAAAGGCACTATAAATGCTGAAAGGTATATAAAGGTTTTAGAGCAACATATGCTTCCCTCCAGATGACGTCTCTTTCAGGGAAGGCCTTGTGCATTTCAGCAGGACAATGCAAAACCACATACTGCAGCTATTACAACAGCATGGCTTCATCGTAGAAAGTCCAGGTGCTGAACTAGCCTGCCTGCAGTCCAGATCTTTCACCTATTGAGAACATTTGGCGCATCATTAAATGAAAAATATGTCAAAGACGACCACAAACTCTTCAGCAGCTGGAAACCTATATCAACTTTTTTGAGACCTGTAGCAAGCATCAAATTTGAAATGAGCTCATTTTGTGCATAAAATTGTAAAATTTATCAGTTTAAACATTTGTTATGGTATCTATGTTCTATTGTGAATAAAATAGTGGCTTGTGTGATTTGAAATTCTTTTAGTTTTCATTTTATTCAAATTTAAAAAAAAAAAAACGTCCCAACATTTCCGGAATTCGGGTTGTAAATGTTTGTTGGCAATGTGTGTACACAAACAACCTATAATGATAAAGATCCACCCAGTGTGTGTGTGTGTGTGTGTGTTTTTGATCTCGTTAAATCATTTCCCCTTTCTCATATCAAGCCATTCTCAGATGCCTGTCTGTTTGATGTCACACAGACCCAGGCCCTCCCACGATTGTTGATTTACACTAGAGTTTTACCTTAGACCTGAGCAGGAGCAGGAGTAGAAAAGAATGTCTCCTAAGCGATTGATTTGTTCTGTTGTTGGATGTAATAATGAACATAGAAGTCATTTACTCCCGACATCTGAGCCACTGAAGACACAGAGGATTAACATTACTTTCGTTTTTTGAAGGGAATGTGCCCCCAACCTACCTAAATACGTTTATGTTTTCACGAATCATTCGTGATCCAGCTTCACCTACAGATGAATTAAGTATAAAGGTTTTTTATGAATCTTTGCAAATCGCCTTTCCTAATAATGTGCTAGTTAGCAAGTTCCGTGGCTAAAGTAAACAGTCTCATGAGAACGGCTCGTCACTCCACAGAAGAGAGGGGCGGAGTGAGCAGAGCTCATTAGCATTTAAAGTGACATTCACTAAAATGGTTTGCTGAAAACAGAGCTGATTTTGACAAGGTAAAAAGGGTGTTGTTTTACACTACCATAGAGAAATTTTAACCAAAGTATGTTATAGACTTTTCATTAAGACCCTTAAGAATCATATCAACTTGTGGAAAATGGCCATCCGATGACTCCTTTAAGAAATGCGAGCGGCAAGAATAGCTTAAATTTCTAAATACCTGCAGTACTCGGACACTGAAAAGTGTGTATGTCTGCATAGACCCAGACATGGCACTAAGAAGTTTTCCAGGTCAAAAGGTTTTTTTTTTACCTGAATGTTGGTGTAGATTTTAGTGTATACACACTCTACGCACATTTTATAAATGAGGCTCATAGGCTTCAAACGAAAGAGATGGTGCCTTTAGATTTAAGATATAAATGTTTTCTAAACATTTATGTTCTGACAAGAGTAAAGGCTTTTTTCATATGGAAATTGTGCATTAATCCAACTGACATTAGCAACATTTGCAGTCACAGTGTTTGGGATTAAGAATCATATTTACTGTCAAGTGTGATTTTTGCCAGACAGTTTTGCTTATACATTATTGTTGCAGTTGGCTTTTTAAATTAAATAAGCACAGACACCCTGTTGGGTGCTTCAATATCTACACTTTTTTTCAGTAAGTGGCTCATCTCATACTGTCTCACAAGTCTGTTGCATTCAGCACCTGATATTTAGTTATGCCAGAATTTATAAAACTAAATGCAATACATTTTGATATTGTAAGAGATGGGTTTGATATCACTTTTTTCATTTTTATTTTTTATTTTTTTATTTTGAGAGAAAAAGAAATCAATGTCAGTTCAGGAACTATGTGAATTTGTTGGGTCTTTTGATTGTCACTAGCAACATTAAATTAGACAAGCAATTACACTCACTGAAGCCTTTTCTTAAAATAAATATTTTATTTTCAATGAAAATAAATACATTTTCTTAAGATAGAATCAACAACATTTAAAAAAAAAGCATTTGTGGGAGCATGGCAACAGTACATGACAGCACATAGTTTGAAATAGAACATACAGTCGCACCTGCAAGGGACATTCTGACGCATCTGCGGGGTGGTTTGTGATTTACAGATTGACAAACTCAAGTAGCATTCGTTTAAGAGTTTTAACAGAACGAATCAAAATGAACATGATTGGATCACTGGGAATGTGAAAAATCATTCAATCATGAATTACAAATCTACAGATAATTTAATTTCTGTTTCTAGATGTGGTTTGTTTATAATTATCCAAGTTTCACAAATTACACAATAAGGATATAGGGGAAGACGTTCCAGTCTCTACTGATACGAGAAATGCGGCTGACGAAATCAAACTCGGAATTTTCCCGTTCCTTACGAATCAAAGCCCTAAACAATCAGCCAAGATGGAGTTGTAAAACACAGGATATGACCCATCAAGTTGTTTGTGCTTTTTTTTTTTTTTATTCGGTGGCAACCGTTCACAATTCCAAGCCGTACGTACAGCAATTACCCGAGCTGGGGAGGGTAGCATCGAGGGAGTTGAGCCTGGCTCTGGCGGAACAGATTAACCTACTAGTACTGTATGCTGTGCTATTTCCATACCAACCCAACCCCCACAGAGAACTCAAGAACTGGCAACATAACGACACAGGAAGTTGTCAAATTCAGCAGGCCGGCCGTTCCCAACTCTTCATTACACCCTGAGCAATAGCAAGCAAATGAACATGTCCATTTTGTAATTATCAGGCCATCTGAGATGACTGACCATGCTGACCTCAATTAACAAGAAGGTTGTAAGTGTAATTTAAATGTAATCAGGTTTAAACCTGCAGTGTTTGGGGAGCGAGGAGGGAAGCAACATTTTATGCTAGTTTGTAAGATTGGCTCATCAAGAAATTGGTGTCATGGTTAGTGGTTGTTTCGAACAGTAGTTCAACTATTGACATTCAGGTTAATTTAGAAACAAGTGGAATATTTAATCCTTTACGCAGCATGTGGCTTAATGGAGACTGTGGTCCATGTTCTTCACTACAGTAAGGAGCATATGAGCAAACACTACATAACAGCTGGAGTTTCAATGCCGCCTGTTTGAATCATACAAAGACAGCAGTTTCTTCCTCATTCCATGGAACATGGTAAGAATGTCTACAGTGAATATTTATCAGTATCTGTGTAAAAAACTATAAGGCAGTTTTGACTCGTCAGCAGGGAGCACAGGATCAGCGTTTGGTAAGGGAGGCTACAAAACATTCCACCATTTTCCAGGCAAGTTTTTCTAACACAGAAATATTCCTGAAAGTATCAAGACACATCCTATATTGAATGTGAGACACTCATTTTGGGTCATATTCAGTCAGACGTAGCAAAACAATGAGTGTTAAAAGTAACAAATTTTCACGAGGCAGTCAAATTTTTAATAGTAGTAGAATGGAAATAACCAAATGTACAGTGTAACACTGCGCATGAAGAATGTTTCATACCCAATCGCTACGACCTCACCACCCCCTTACCGTTTCAAACATCATAGAGCTACTGGAAAAACAACCCGTTTTGAAGTACCAGCCTTCAATCCCCACATAACACACTCATTCAGAGGTCTTTTATCACAAGTCGTGGGGTTAGTTTGAGAAAAGGCAAGTCTCTATCACCACAGATCATGTCTGCTTTTTGGTAGGTGTTATACATAAATACATTTCTAAATGCTATTGATTCTAGTTGCCCCCTGAGGAGGCAAAGCAGTTTCTGCAAAGTTCCAAGCAGACTTCTTTTTCCACCATGTGAAGTTACATTCAAGCCTGGGGCACTAGGTCACCGTCAATCCAGGATGACCAATGGGACAGGACAAGGCCTGCTCGCCAAAGCCACAATTGTGCTCAAGAACATCCAGAAGTCTTTTCCCTCATTAAAAGACAGTGCGCTCTACAACATGCACAGCACAGCTTCACAGATACGGAGAACCTGGTTGTTTTAGCTTTTCTTGTCTTGCTTCAGCTTCTTCTTGGCGACCAAGTCTTTCTCTGATTCCAGAAGCAGAATTTCAGCAGCTGACAGTACTTGGTTGCTGCTTGCACACAAAGTCCGAGATGAAATCGAACTCGTTTTGTCCAAGGAAAAGCTCAGGCAATTCTTGAACCCGGTCCAGCCCGAACTCCAGCACCAAGGACGTCAGCACCTCCTCATCAATCAAGTCCATGTCCATGACGTTGAGGCCCAACGCTGGCCCACCCATCCCCATCTGCATGCCTGCCAACTGAGCAGGACCCATTCTGTGCTGGACGTTTCCCATGTGATGGCCGTTCATGGGTCCGTGTGGATGCCCATGGTACTGGGTATTGAGTTTCTGAAGATGCATGCTCGCCATAAGCTGCTGAGATGCTGTAAGGCCTCCTCCAGCCATATACTGCTGTGGGTGCTGGCTCGGGGGGTGCATATGATGGTGCTGGGTTTGAGGGTGACCCTGCGGTTGCTGATTTGGGCCTCCGTACATCATATTGGGTTGCTGCATTTGGTGGGGGTGTCCGCCGCTCATCTGGCCATTGACCTGACCGTTCATGACGCTGTTCATCACGTTCCTCTGCCTCATTGCCGCCTCCATGGAGCTCTGCGGCCCCCTGCTGTAGTGCATGAGCTGCCCGTTGGGAAGGGTCCGCAGACCAGGCTGGTGTCCATGCGGAGCGGGGCCATTCATTCCCATGCGATACCCATGCAGGCCTCCGCCAGCAGAGCTGTGAGTCATAGGCATCATCATGTGTTCAGCCATGCCTTCTCCACTGCAGAGATATGAGAGGAATGGCAACAGTCAGGGACAAATATTCAAGCAGGTTCTCAGTATCAGCTGACAAACACTTTCAGTTTCTTGAAAACCATCAGTAGTGAACATTAAATACAAATATTAGGACTCCTGGCTAAATCCATCTGGGTTTAAAGACCAGTCTCACATGCTTGTAATCAATTACAATTGACTTTTACTGATTACAGTTCATTCACTGCAATCGATCAATCAATAATTAAAAAAAAAAGTGTCTTGTATCTGTCTTGTTTTATAGTAAAAACATCTACACATTCTTAAAATGAGATACATTTACTTAAGCAAAATTACATAAAAATAATAAGAATTGTCTTCTGAAATTATATTATAAAAGAAATTAATTTTCTTAACCTATTGGCAAAATGTTTTCTTTTTTTGTGTTTTAAGCTAACAAGCCACAAGCAAGCAAATACATAGTTTTAGCAATATTTTAGAGTGTTTTATATAAGATACAAAATGCTTTTTAAGAAAATGTTGTTGTTTTTTTGCATTGTTAACAACACCTGTATAACCCATTATGATTGCAAGCTTAAACAAAGCAGATATATGATGACTTGAGCCCTTTGCAGAAGAAATATTGCAGTAAGGAGCATCAAGGAGCCGCCAGGAGGATCAAAACAATAATAGGCAGGGAGGTGGACAAAGTGTTCAGCAAACAAAGCCAACCCACTGCCAGATACATGTGAGCCAGAGATAATGACGAAATGCACAAATGATTGGATCTACTTAAATGACTGGGCAATGTTTGGAGTTTTGAAAATGTGTATTATATTAAACTAGATTATACAACACAATTATAATCAAGTATTAATCTGTAGGCATGTATCAACTGGTTATGATCTCTAGATGAAGCAAATATACAACATACAATGAATTCATCTTCCTAAATCATACAGTTTAGAACATGCAGATTACTTTCTTTTTTTCTTTTCAGAACCAGTCCTATTCATTGTCAGTAAATGTCCTGCTCAGTGTTGTTGTCTCTTATCTCTTACATCAATAGCTTCAGGAGTGAACCAGAACATATGTTTAAGAATTACTCGCGAATTTTTGGAAGTGCACTGCTTTTTTTTTTTCCATGTCATCATTTGAGATTGAAATAAGAGATGAAAGGACGATGTCGTCTGGGGTCTACAGGAGCCTCACCTCTCTGTCTCTGTCTACATAAAACAAAGAATTTCTCCTCTGCTTTCTACTAAGATGAAATCTGTCTGTAAATGAAATATAGGCTACAGACTTTCACAATCTCAGTCAGACCACAGAGAAACTTTCGTTAAACATCAGCACATAGACTACTGAATTTACTGTGTATTTAGACAAAAGTTGAAGCGTCTTCTACACTCACAAGCGTTAATGTTCAGTTCGAGCTCTGCATAGCAATAATGCAAATATAAAGTGTAATATAAATTTAAAGCGTAGCGTACATAGATGCAATAACAAAGAACACTTAAATACTGACGCTTAAGTAGTGTAGTAGCCTATTATTAATGACATTGTCTTACCGACCATTATTTTGTTTTCTAAGAACAAAAGTCATACCACACTAGAGCAACATATTTTTGAGTTGTATTAACATTTAAAAACCAGAGCAGAAATATTTAAATATCGGCAATACGTCCTGATTTCAAAGATTACGTTTACAAATGAACAAAAGATCCAGCCTGCACAATGAACTCTGTATAAAACACACATACCGTCAAATGAATCGTGTCGTTGTAGAGATGCTGTTTGCTTGTTCTCGGTCTCTGTAAAGCAGCGCAGGTATCTCCAGTGACTGTAGTCTAGTGCGAACGAGCTGCTGCTGCTGAGCGCTTTCTGGGTCAGCACAGGGATTACACACACATACATAAAGACGAGCTGAGAGGGGGCGGAGCAACACAAGCCCCGCCTCTCCTCTGCTGTAATTGGCTCGTCCTCTAATCACAGACGTCACTGGCCAATTACTCACATGGCCTTCAGTTTTATGTGCACTGGCAGAGAAACTCCTCAAAAATCACACATCTACTAAAACACCACTCATGAGTGCTGCTTGTTGTTTAAAAAGGTCGTTGATGTCTTAAAGGAGCTTGATATTGTCAGAGTTCAAATTAAACTTATTTTATTTTTTTATTTTTTTCTAATTTATCTCTCACTTTTCACCTGCGGCCTATTTACCTTTTAGAATTTCAAAGCACTAAAATTATGTGCTGTAGCATTATTTACTTTGATGTTATAAAGACATAGGTATTATATAGATTTATGATTTTAAAGGCTACTCAGCTTTACTGAAGAGAAAGGATCAAATTGCACTCATTTCAGACAGGTATTTTTAGTTTGACCTCTTTTATTTTTCATCTGTGTGCTGTTCTTATCTAATGCACCTCAACAGAAAATGGACCTAAAGCAGGGCACAGCCTTTTGTCTCTTATGTAAATGGCATATTTACCATTTTAAAGAGAGAGACAGGCTGCGAGAAGAAAGAAAACCTCCTGCTGGCGTGAAGCATGTGCAAATGGACTGACACCAGCACCGCTGTACTGCTCAAACACACAGTACATATATCCTCACACATGCTATTACGCTGTTTCTCGTCATTTTAATTACAATTTGAATGACTTAGAGCTCACTGAAAAATGTTTAGAAAGCATACCATCTAGACATAAGGTGTCATATTTGAAGAAGCTCGAATACTAGATAAAATGTAAGTGTGATGAATACTCACTCACCGCAAACACTTCCACATACCGTACTGAACTAAAAACAGTGAAGAGTCATGCAGAAAACTCCTAGTAGGGTGAAATACCTCTATTTACTCATTTCTCCATTTCTAGAAAGGAATTTGGTGAGCAAAAGTGTATAATCTCTCTCTTTCTCTCTCTACATTCTCCTGTTCTTCTATTGTCTCCTTTGTCAGTGTGTAAATTAAGCCTGATTCAGCCCTGAACAGTGTGCTCAGCTGACTTTAGCTTTGCACAGAGACCTTTTGTCATAGCCTGCAAAAAACCTGTTAAAGGACAAAATTTGTAATTAATTGTATTTAATAAGGCAAGCATCACTATTACTATTGCTGTGTTGAGTCAAATTATTAAATTCTGTGCAACAGTTATGGCTGATACCTTAAATTGCATGTCTTGTTGAAGAGATGTGCGTTTCGTTTCCTTTGATAAACTATATGATTTATACTTTTAAACTTACATTGAAGGAGCCATATCTAGGGACCAGAATATCAAATATGGGCTCTTTTGATTTGCGCCAGGAACTAATCGCCTAGTAACCACCCTAGCAACTGCATAGCAATGTCTTGGCCACCATCTACAACACCCAGGGCCAGTGAATTTTTCATGGGCACCACTCACATTTTCTTCATCATAAAGTCTCCCTGTGACAAACAGTGAATATTTTATCCTAAAGTTGCTCCTTTTATGTAGGTGTTCAGTGCTAAAACCAATTTCTTTTGAAATTCCTTGTGGGGTGTCAAAATGTGTCAAGAGCTAATGGCCTAACTAATGCAATAACAAGATAAAAATAGTCTTTCTTCTAAATCTGGATATATTTTACCTCAGAGTATTGCAGAGGACCACAATGGCCCATTTAGAGCACACCATTTTATTCAAATCAAAATACTCTGAAAAATAGCCTATGAGAAATGAAAAGAAAATGTGTAAATGCGAAATGATTATTTACAAACAGGTTTCCCAAACACCTCACCCTTGATCTCTCACATTGGTCGGAGTCACACCCCATATTAATGGCATTACTTACATACCTACAGAATCTGTCTTATTGTTGACTTTGCATATATTTGACAAGGTAAAAGTACATATACACAGTTCACCCTTAAAGGATACCTATTATGCCTCTTTTTACAAGATGTAATTTAAGTCTCAGGTGTCCACAGAATGTGTCTGTGAAGTTTCAGTTCAAAATACCCCACAGATCTGTGTTATATCATTTTGAAAATGCCTATTTTGAGTAGAAGCAGGAACAGGCTGTTTTTGTGCATGTCTCTTTAAATGCAAATGAGCTGCTGCTCCCCATCCCCTTTTCCAAAATAGGGCTGTGCCTTTACAGCTTGCTAAGAATCATCTGTTTGGTTTTGATTATCATGTCTATCACGCTGAAATCATGCGCTTTAAACCATATTAGTTTAAACTTCTGATATAGGGTTTTCTGAGCGCACACATTTGAAGCATGCACACAGAGCGCGGCTGTCACACGACATGTGAGTGCTAAACTAAGTTCTCTTTCGTGTCTTAAACGGTCAAATAAACACAAGTTTATGTTAAAAACACCTATGAGTAAAAAAAAAAGAGTAGGCTATGTCTGGGAAAGTAAACAGCTGGGAAAGAAATGGTATGTTTATATTAGATCTGTGTGGCAGCAGCGTAATATACAGTAAATTAATTAATAAATCCATTGCTCTCTTGTCTCCTCTGTGGCTGGGACTCTATATGTGACCCGTGCTGGCAAAATGAGTCGGAATGCGCACAGGCTAATTTTGAGCTACAGCCAAAAAAAGTGAAATATTTTTTTGAATTTCAGGTTTTCACAAAAATTTGATCATTGAGCTCTCATCTAGCAATCCCAATGCTCCAAATCTAAAATTATTGTTCATTTTACGTCAAATTCCGACAAATCATATATCATTTTGAAGTTCTTTTAATGGAGAATGTGAAAATAAAAATAACACATTTTTGAAAATTTGCTCAAATACAGAACGGTTAGCATTCTTTGCTCCAACTTTTGCCATGGCGTTAGAACCGGTACACCGTTGTCGCTTGCAAAAACACAATGGCAGTGCCGTGGGTAAAACGTGCAGATTAAGGGGCAGTAATATTATAATAAGGTCCCCTTTCTATATCACAGGGGGAGCGAAATCTGACGCGCTCAGTTTTTTTTCACAACCTTGCAGAGTAAAGCTTGCCAAAAAAATGTAAAATGTACTTTGTTCTTCTTCTTCTGTTCTTCTTTCTTGTTAAAAACGATTGTTTTAAAATCATGTTTCAAAAGTTTGCCAGTGCTAACATTATTGCTATTTATATTATGTAAGGTAAAACAGTGGAAACTAATATTAGTTGGCTAGTCAAATAGACCAAAGTAGTAAATGGTTTGTAGATTGCATTTATCAACATAAACACTGTTTTGCGAACCTTGTCAATCCACAGCAAATGTGATGCAAATATGCAAACTAAACACACTTCTGAAATCCCAAGCTGAAGTTCATTCATATTTTATTACATGAACTGTCACTTACCCATTATTACAACACCATTCACTATACTATATAGTAATAGTCTTGCCTTCTTTTATCCTCTTTATTTAGCCATATGAGGTATGCAGTTTCCTGTGAAATCTGTCCTGATAGCTCTAAAATATAATTTATTATCATAATCTCACCGTAATGATTTAGGATAAACAAAGATGAGGTTAGGAAGATGAATTTATGATGGACTTGCTCATTATTTAGCTTTAAGTACAGGTCAAATCTACCTATAATCTGTCTTTCTTAGTCTCAGACTCATGCCATTTCATTCAGTTCAATCACATCATGTCACCAAGCTTCAACATGATTAATAAAGTTATTCCTAAACAATTACAGGCCAAGACTAACAAAATGTCATTGGGAAGGTAATTACAACCAACAGGTTCAATTTGTGGATAGTTCTCCATTTGACCTTCAGCATGGCAGAGCGGGAGAATGAAAGCATTGGTAGAAAGGTCACAACGACGACCAGCCTCTTCTGACGCATGTGGCAACACTGCAAATTATCCATAGCAATTTGCAGGTGGTGTGTGCAGAGCATTTCCATAACAGTGCCTATATTTTCCCCCTCTCACTCTCTCCCTCTGACATTTCATAAAAACTGTCATGAATATTTTCACAGCTGTTTGGTTGTGTGTTTATATTGGTGTTTAGCACGCACACTCACAGGTCAGTACTGAAACCCACTGAGATAGATGTGGAGAGCAGAGCACTTATGGAAACAAAGATGAATCAGTTTTTTTTTTTTTTTTTTTTCCATGGAATGTGGTGATCTGAGGTTTGGCTTTTGTGGTTTTTGAAAGTGGGGGTTGCAAAAAAGGATAGCATTTCAGTAGCATTTCAAAGGAGGAAAGATTAGGGCATTTACACACTAGAGAAGGTGCTGATGGAGCATTTGCAGTGCAAATCCACTTTGACACCAGTTTATCTTATGGCCCGTTCACACCAAGAACAATAACTATAAAGATAATGATATTCGTTTGCTTATTCTCAGCGCATGCTCATCTGCCGCTTTAAATTCTCAAGCTCGTTAAAGCAGGATCCGATTCTGATTGGGTGTAAATGGTTTTACCGTTCATCAGCTGGAAAAAAAAAATCATTCTGAATGTGATTCCAATGATGTTGTTTATCTGTGCCTATATCGTTATAGCCGTGGTGTGGCTATTCTTTAATATTGAGAATTATTATTATTATTTTTTTTTACTAAATCTTTATTGTTATCTTTGTAGTTATTATCCTTGGTGTGAATGGGCCTTTAAATCAAGTGAATACAGCAAACTGGATTTGTGAAAATACAACTATACACCTGCATGAAATTGTTATTTATCAAAAGATTCTTATGTCAGACTGTGTTGCAACAAAATGATCACTTGGTAGATAGAAATGTGTATAATCTGCTTTAACACGACTTCAGTTTGTAATCAAGTGTGAATACGGCAAACTGGATTTTCAAACACAACTGTACACAGCTTTCTGATAATGTCATTGATCAAAGAATGCATTACATCATTAGCACTTGATAGGCATGATAGTGTAGAATCCGTGTTGACACCGGTTTAGTTTGTAATCAAGTGTGAATATGGCAAACAGGATTTCCGAAAGCACAACTGTGCTCAGCAGTCTGAAATTGCCATTTATCAAAGAATGCTTATGTCAGACTGTTTTAAAATTAGCATTTGATAGACAGGAATGTTGTTAAATCTGCTTTGACACCAGATTTTTCTGAAATCAAGTGTGAAAATGGCAAACTGGATTTCCAAAAGTACAGCAATACACACCTGTTTGAAATTTTCGTTGATCACAGAATGTTTTTTTCAGCTTGATGACTGACAGAGCACCAGCTATGTCTTTGTTACACAAAAGTATTTACACAAAAGCCCAAAACATATTCTTGAACACAGGCGTATCTAGCTATGCTACTGTAGCATGTATACATCGAGTTATGCTAAGGGGTTCACCAGCTAACAAACGTTAACATTTAGTTATAAAAATGTTATTTCTGAATGTTAAAAATGTTCAGTTTTTCTATTTTTAAAACACATTTTGGTTATGCAAATGTTAAGTGAATATTGCATTTTGTAATTTTGCAAACATAATTGGAATGTTACTTTTGAATATTCTCCGAAACAAGTAGTAACATTTAAAAAAACGTTTGATGAACATCCACATAAAATGTTTCAGAAATCAAACATTCCATTAACAATGTACAAATAAAGTTTTTGTGCTAACATTTTGAGAACATTGTAAAAGAACAAATAATTTTGAATAAACATTCTATTAATGTAACTGGATGAACGTTTGTTCATAACTTTTAGAAAACCTTGCTAGAACGTTAGCCAAAGTTCCAAGAACATTTCATGTTAGCTGGGTCTCTAGCAGGTATTAGCACAAACCTTTTTTTCTACTGTGGTCAGTTTTCTCTTTCAGATCAAGTAATGTCAGGTTAACTAATGTCAACAGTTTGAAGAGGACCTTGCTGAGCAAGCTAGATTATGTAAACATGTTTTTAGCTATAGTAGTTACCTGAATAACAACTTATCCAGCATGTACAACAATGTAAAGTATGTATCTAATCTAAGACATCCTGATGCTGAAGTCTTCTCGTGGTAACATTTGAGTTGTTGATCTACATATTTAATTGAGTTTCGACTAAAGTATGGGATGACAGGTTGAGCTAGCCGATTTGAACTTCCTCCTGTTTGGCTGGTTAACACATGTACACACACCAGCCTACTTTATCTCCAGTGCACGCTGCATTGTGTACAAAGATCTCTCCACACCCCATCTGTTTATCAGCTCAGGGGGCGGAGCCTCTCACCTGTTGCTTCAGGTAACCAGGATCAGGCCGTGTTTGTGCTAGACTGCTTGAGCGTGTGTGTCCATATGTTTGTGTTTTTTGAAAGTTTATAGCTGTTGTGTGAATGACTCAGCATAGGCTGTAGATTCACACTCTGCTGTTACCTTGCCACAGTAAATGTGTGTGTGCGCATGTGGTTATTTTGCGATTAGGGGAACGAAAAGGAAAGAAACACAAAACAAGGGAATGAGAAGCAAGGGGGAGGGGTGACTCTCTGCATGCCTGTGTCTCGTGGTGTTAAAGTCATGTTTTGCTTCACTAGCTCCATTTGGCGGTCGTTGACCCCTCCTCCCCCCCTCCACGAGTCTACCTTCCCAAGACCGGCCTCCAAACCCCTGACTATCCATTACTTAATGATGATTATGCAGTTCCTTGGGACATTTCACTCAAAAATGAAAATATTATTTACTCACCTCCATTTGGACTCATAAGGAAAACAATAAAAACACAAAAGTAGTCCATATGGCTTGAGCACTATATTACTGTATAATACAACCCGAATTCCGTAAATGTTGGGATGCGGTTTTTAAATTTGAATAAAATGAAAACTAAAAGACTTTCAAATCACATGAGTCAATATTTTATTCACAATAGAACATAGAGAACATAACAAATGTTTAAATGGGGAAATTTTACACTTTTATCCACTAAATGAGCTCATTTCAAATTTGATGCCTTCTACAGGTCCTAAAAAAGTTGGGACGGGGGCAACAAAGGGCTGAAAAAGCAAGAAATTTTGAAAAGATTCAGCTGGGAGAACATCTAGCAACTAATTATGTTAATTGACATCAGGTCCGTAACATGATTAGCTATAAAAGGGATATATTATACCTAGGCAGACTCTCTCAGAAGTAAAGATGGGCAGAGGCTCTCCAATCTGTGAAAGAGTGCGAAAAAAAATTTGTGAAACAACGTTCCTCAGCATCAAATTGCAAAGGCTTTGCAAATCTCATCATCTACAGTGCATAACATCATCAAAAGGCCTTGTGTATTTCAGCAGGACAATGCAAAACCATATACTGCAGCTATTACAACAGCATGGCTTTGTAGTAGAAGAGTCCGGGTGCTGAATTGGCCTGCCTGCAGTCCAGATCTTTCACCTATTGAGAACATTTGGTGCATCATTTAACGAAAAATACATCAAAGATGACCACGAACTCTTCAGCAGCTGGAAACCTATATCAGGCAAGAATGGGACTAAATTCCAACACTAAAACTCCAGAAACTCATAACCTCGATGCCCAGATGTCTTCAAACTGTTTTGAAAAGAAGAGGAGATGCTACACCATGGTAAACATGCCCCCGTCCCAACTATTTTTAAACCTGTAGCAGGCATCAAATTTGAAATGAGCTCATTTTGTGCATAAAATTGTAAAATTTCTCAGTTTGTTGTTATCTATGTTCTATTGTGAATAAAATATTGGCGCATATGATTTGAAATTCTTTTAGTTTTCATTTTATTAAAAAAACGTCCCAACATTTACAGAATTTGGGTTGTATTACTGTATAACAACATTTATGCAGTTCATTGAGACAGTTCAACCAAAAATGAAAATATTATTTACTCATCTCAAGAATAATAAAAACCAAAAAATTAGTCTATATGGCTTGAGCACTACATTACAAGTCTTCTGGAACAGGCCCAAAATTAAGCTGTTACATTCTTACAATACTTCCGCTTTCCACAGATATTCAAATTTGGCAATAAAAAAAATATGTGGTTTGACATCAGTGAAACAAAATAACATTGTTTCTTCTACCCAATCATGATACAACAAATTTGATGCGTAGAAGTGCAACTGAAATTTGAGAACTACAGTGAATGAGAACAATATCAATCATCATGCTTTTTAGATAACTTATTGCATTTTTTTCTTTATTTTTTTTCTTTGTGTACCAATAAAAAATATTGTGGGTCGAATGACATGATGATGAGTAAATGATGACAGAATTTCATTTTTGGGTGAACTATCCCTTTAATAACAAATAGCTTAAGACTTAACACGGCCATGTGAGCTTACTGAGCTCATCAAAATACGCATCTGAGAGCAATTCCAACCACAATAACAAAATAGCACTCTAAACACCACTTCAATATCACATAACCACCCATTCTACAGGGTGATTTGTATGACAACAAACGCTCATCTACAACGGCAACCCATGCAATCTAAGTTTGGTTGGCTTTGGTTGAGTTCGGTTGGGTTTGAAAACGTTCACAGATGTTGTGGTTGCCCATGCATAGGGTGATGCACAGACATTCAGAATATAAATTGTGCAGCCTTAAAGTTAACACGAGATCAAAAATGACCCTACTTGCTATCTTTATTTTGTGTTACTTTTCATTAATATTATTTTTGCAAATAATTAATCAGTGCACTTTATTCCAAAAAGAAATACGTTTTTGTTTTCACAATCTTCCACTAAAATTAAATTACTTTTTTGACCTTTTGTTTTTGGCTGAGGTTAAATACTTGATATTATGCTTTTGTTGTAGGTTTGTTAATGTTCATCATTCTAGTTTCTTCAAATGTGTTCTGGTTTCTGAGTTCTCATGAGGCGTCTGATTGTGAAATACAGGTGAAAAGTCATGTGAAAGGAGACAATGATTGCATTGTCAATGTGATAATGTCCACTTATGGTGTTCTCAACCCATCTTTAATTCAACTTAAACTGGCCAAACTAGTGGAAATGGATGAACTGATTACTAAGTAAACAACTCACACGTCACTTTGGTCCATAATCTAAATGAATGTGAAATGATTTCAAATATGATATAATCTGCACGCGAGCCAGTTTTCAGTAAAATAGTATCAACACCTCCATGTTGACAACTGCAGAACATTTATTAACTAATGGTTTGAAAACAAGATTACTGGTTGCTTGTTAAAACCAAGATGAAATGTGAATTTAAGGACAAAAAGGAATCAGTCCAAAATATCTGGATTAGTTCAAACGTTGGTGTGCAAGAAACAAACACACTGAGGGAACTCATTTCTCATCTTTGAAGACACACCACATGAAGAACATAGATGTTTTACTAAAGAACTAGAGACCAAAATGTCCTTTACAGAATCTAAAATAGTTCAAGACCCAGACAACACAGGAAATCATATCTTTAAAGCTGTTTTTCTGAGTTTTGCCGATATGCTGGTCTCCTCCATGCATTTCTTCTAAGTACGCTAGACGTGTCTCCTCGCCTCAGAGCAGGTTCTCGTTTCTCCCCCCAGGATCCCATTAGCTATTCATAGCACTCAAGGAATGTGGTTTCCCCACCCCATGATTTGTTTGCTCTGTCTTTTTTTCTCCTTTCTCTCCACCCTGGCTCACGCTGTGTTTGTGCATGTGTGTGTGTGTGTGCTAAGCGCTGGGCAAGACCAGCTCTTGTCCTGAATCTACATCTGGCATTCAGTGTTCATGTAGGTCAGAGGCTGGTTATGACACAGCGCTCAGTGAAGAGAGCTGGACTCTGCTCAGAGAGAGTTCAGTTGCAAAACCTTTCATGAAACATTACACAATACACATTTTGCTGTAGAGCACTACATTACTCTCATTTAGAGGTTTTAGTAGCAAACAGTAAATTGATGTGGCATAATGTTTATTATTGTAAAAAAAAAAAAAAATCATTTCAACTTGTCCCTTAATTGTTTTCATTAACAAAACAAGCAAATGTTATGGTGAGACTTTGTCAATGGTTGTAAATTTTGACTTAAGCAGAAGTGTGAAGCTTGTGATTTTATAAAAACATTTACATTCACTCTTGTGCTAAAACCTGCGCTGGTCATTTTCATGGCTATTTTAGGGGCTGTTTAAACAATGCCATTTTCAACTAAAAAAGGAACACTTTTATGTGTTTTGCCCATTCATTTACATGACAATGGCATTTTGGGGGCCTGAAAATACAAACTTGAAAATGGGTTTCAAAGTGCAGATTTTGATCATACCGTTATTGTCTCCGTCTAAACAACAGAATCGCAAATTTGCGAAAACTGTGACATCATGCGCATGCACATTATGTGTTCCGTCGGTATGTGCATAGTGTTTCTTTACAAAAATAGCATCGCCAACTACTGGCCTGTCATACATAATACAGTGTTTTTAGTCGTTTTTGCGGATCTGTGTTAACGGGAATTGTTTTGACAACGTTGTCTGTTTTAGTACATCGTTGTCGTGTAAACGCACCCTTAGTTAATATGCATTTTGTTTACATCTTTGTCTATACTATTAAAACAGGGAGTATTCAACATTTACCATTTTAAGTGCTTTAACTTGCATAAGATTCTCTTTAAACTGTCGCCATGATAGTAGATGAGCTTAAATTAAAAAATAGCAATAGAAGAAGAGTGCCTACACATTTACATTATTACCGCTATAGTATCCATTTACAATGCTGAGAATGCAGGATACTTAGGTCGCCATATACAATGTCCTAAACAAACAGTATAACATGTCCTAACCAGAGTCCAAACAATGTATCTCTGAATGTGAAAGCGCTGCACAGCGTGACACAATTCAAGCAATCAGAAGATATCTGATGTCTTGTGTATAGTTATGAGGAGTGGAATTTTGAACCAATGAGATTTCACTGTGGGTGTGGCTACCCAGCATGATGATATGGAAAAAGAAACTAGCAATCAACATGTCCAGTTGCTCGTTGAGGTGATTAGTGGTTAGGACAAATAAAAAAATAATTAAAGGGGTCATATGATGCGATTTCAAGTTTTCCTTTCTCTTTGGTGTGTTACAAGCTGTTCTTGCATAGATGAGATCCCTGAAGTTGCAAAGACTGAAGTCTCAAACCCAAAGAGATATTCTTTATAAAAGTTAAGACTCTGCCACGCCCCCCTCATTCACACACGCCCCCACATGTCTACGTCACGGTGTGGAAATATTTGTGTAATGCCGCCCAAATGTTCACGCAGAGAAAGAAGGTGTAGTTTCAGTAACCGCAGTAGTGTTGATGCAGCCATGTCAGGGAGACGCTGTGTGTTTCTGTGCGAAAGCAAAAGCACTTTATTTGGCCTTCCCAAAGTAGATGCAATTAGGAATCATTGGTTAAGATTTGTTTACAACAGCAACCCAAATGTTCAAATTTGTGCAACGCATTTTATGGACGACAGTTTCGTGAACCTAGGAGTGTACAAGGCTGGCTATGCACGAAGGCTATTTCTAAAAAAAAAAAAAAGGGGGTCAATTCCGACTTTACTATATATACAACTTTACTTTATACAATTTGGCACTTCTGAATCAGCGACTGTAAGTATGTTTTGCTATTAGTTCAAGTATTTGCTATTGACTGTTCAAATACGTTACGAGTTTTGCGCGTAACGCGTCGTGTGTGTGTTTGTGTGAGGGGAACAGGCTCACATCACAGCGGAGTGTACAGCCCATCAGAAATAGTCTTAACTGCGGCTTGTGTACTGCTAATACATACGAGCATCATCACTGTGTCTGTCACGCAACTCTGTTCCCCTTTCGGGCTTGAACTGATAAAACTAACTTGAAAGCTGAAGCTTGTGATTATGGTAAGAGGTGTTACATTTCCGACGCGTGCTTGTGGTGTTCGGCCAATCACAATGCACTGGGTCAGTTGGCCAATCAGAGCAGACTGCACTTGTTGGAAGGAGGGGCTTTGTAGAAAACGTCGCGTTTGAGAGAGGCGGGGCATAGAGGAACTACAATAATGTACAGTATTTGAAAAATAATGTTTTTTTTTTTTTACATTAAAGCATGTCAACATATTCTGTTACACCAAATACACAAAATAATGATCTTTAAAATAGCATCATATGACCCCATCATAAAAAAAAAAATCTGACTCAAATACATTGCGAAAATTGTTACCTTAAAGCCCAAAGTATACCTCAACATTTTTTTTTTCTCAAAATCTTGATTTAAAAGAAGTTTCTGACTTTTAAAAAGGAGGTTGCAACTTTATTGTTGTAGACAGTATATTGTGATGTTGAAAGTGTGATAAGTTTCAGTGACAGCCAGTGTAACTAAAAGACATCTGCACTGCAACAGAATGATGTGTGACAGATGTCAATTAAATGGTTTGTGCCTGACCAGTGAAATGGTGAGCATAGTACAGATTTTCTCGTGAGAAATTTGAGATCAACACATGTGTTATGCTGAAATGACAAGAAAATCATGATCATGGGAAAAGAACAAAAATGCTCTTGAGGGAAGGCACTATGGGCCCAGGTCTTATTATAAAAACTTCCCCTTTTGTATTCCTCAACCGAAGTTACATGACATGTTACATGTTTTTATGCTCGAGTGAACCCTGAACACAAATATACATTTGTGTAAAAGTGAAACTAGCTCCCAGAAAACAGTTGCACAGATAAGAAGACTTTAAGTTCTTATCTAAGATGCACATTGCGAATGGTGTGGTTTTGTGTTTTGTATTAATTTCATATTATTTCTACATCCGTCATGGGAAACAGTATATATTCCCCCAATAAAGTAAATGAATGACTTTGCTGTCGGTCACATGCATATTCAGAGAGAGAAGTGCGCTGGGTGCAGACTGTGACCAAGCACGTGCAACGATGCATGTTCCTGCTGGGCGAGATAGACAGATAAAGACAGCAACACATGAGGAGGAGTGGGGGATGTGAAGGTGAACAGCGAGTGTGAAAGCAGGTACGGTTAACCAGCCAAAGACACACAAGACGGCCAAGAAACAAGTTGTGGCTTGGGACTTTATATCCGGTTGTACCGCAAACAAACAGCACAAACTTGTATGTTTCTGCACACCTGCTGCATTTTGCTTTTGCTCCTCCCCATCAGCTCACTTTTACACATTTTCCCTCAGCTGTACTGAGAGAAAGCCGTTTTTTTGCTTTTCTTCTCTTCTTTTCTTCCAGCCTCCCCCTCTCCTCAACCATAGCATCAGGTCCTTCCATCCAGCCAACACACATACACACACACCGTATGGTGCTACATGCCAGGCAACCTGATATGTCCTTTCTCAGAAGAGCCCTCGATGACTCCGAGCACTGCTGCTGTCTCACATTCAACACAAACACATCTGTAAAACACCACAGCTTGCGCTAATACTGCGGCCTGACCATGGCAAATAAACCTTACGTGAATCATTCCATGTCTCTTTTTGCTGCTTGGCTAAACTTATCTCCACTTACAGAAAATGACCAGTGTTGGGCGGATTACTTATGAATTGTAGTCTGTTACTGATTCCAAATTACATGAAAAAAGGTAATGTAATCCATTACATTACACATTTTAGGTAATGTAATCAGATTACTTTTTTGATTACTTTTGACCTAACTCATTTTTCACATTGATTTAAGTAAAATAAAATCAATAAAGGGTAATATTGTACCATACTGATATAAAAATACAAAAAGAATGACAATATATTCCATTTGTTGTTTTTTAATGATATGAGGTGCATTAAACATTACATCAAGGTTTCCTAAACTGGTGTTTATGAAGTAAGTGCAGGGGGTTTGTAACATAGCAACAATCAAAGTAAAAAGATTACTAAAGAATACTAAAAAAGATTAAATATTTTATATGTTTACCTGCATGTCATGTGACCATTAACCAATGTCAGAGAACCGTGAACATGCAAATGTGTTATTAACTTAGTACCTTAAAATACGAGGGGCTAAAGTAATATTAAGTAATAATGTGAAGTAATATTAAGTAATGTCAGGTAATATTAAGTAATAACGTTTGTGCATTTTAATGTGTTTGAAAGACAGAAGCCTTACAAAGACAATGGCTTTTGTGAATAATGTGTAATCATGTAATCAATAAAAGTAACTGTAGTCTGATTACAAGCATTTTAAAATGTAATATAATCTAACTACAAGCAATTTTTTATCTGAATCTGATTATGTAATCCAAATTACATGTGATCAGTTACTATCCAACACTTAAAACGACCATGTTATTATTATTTTTTTTTTAACTTTATTTGGGGGGGGGGGGGTTATACCTCAGATATAAGCAAGTGTATTCAATGACAAAGATTGAATCAGTCACTCAGTATATTCAATAATGGTGAAATTGTTCAATATTTATGAATTAAAATGATTAATGACTGTCTACAACTATTAATTACAATTATGTTCTTTAACATTTCATTTTAACATTTCTCTGCCCCTGCACTCTTCTGATTGGCTGTGATTTTTCGTAGATGTGTCACGTTTGGTGTGGACAGACAAATGACTCGTCTCTGCAATATTACCGCACTGGATTTGATTAGGAAATGGTGAAAGATGCATTTTCAGTGATCAGATCATGACTTGTCACATTGTTGTTTCCACCTGTGTTTCAAATGCATCTCCTGTCTTACTTTTACTGGAGTAAAGCGTGTGGCACACAGATACTATTAAATGACTAAACCTATGTTACATGGACTATGAGTGAGAGGGAAAGAAAGTCCTTGAAATACCTATTAAAAGATCAGCATATGTTGTGTTTTGTGATGGGATACTGGTGTGCCAATGTCCCACCGGACGTCTTGACCAACTCAGCCAGGAAGGTTTCTTTGGTAAACCATCTTCACCAAAAAGACTGCATGTTGATTAGAATTAGATTAGAACTTATTTGTTTTATTTATTTTTCTAGTGAAATAAACGGCTATGATCCACCAGCTAGACCAGTACTAACCAGCATAAACCAGCACAGAAATTCATGCTGAGGCAAGCAGATTTCTTCACAACATGGAGGTGAATAATACAGTGAGTCAGTATTTTGCTGTCATCCCATGGATCCATTCCAGAGTTTTGAGGGTTGACATACAACCCAAATTCCGGAAATGTTGGGATGTTTTTTAAATGTGAATAAAATGAAAACTAAAAGAATTTTAAATCACATGAGACAATATTTTATTCACAATAGAACATAGATAACATAACACATGTTTAAACTGAGAAATTTTACAATTTTATGCACAAAATGAGCTCATTTCAAATTTGATGCCTGCTACAGGTTTAAAAATAGTTGGGACGGGGGCATGTTTATCATGGTGTAGCATTTCCTCTTCTTTTCAAAACAGTTTGAAGACGTCTGGGCATCGAGGTTATGAGTTTCTGGAGTTTTGGTGTTGGAATTTGGTCCCATTCTTGCCTGATATAGGTTTCCAGCTGCTGAAGAGTTTGTGGTCGTCTTTGACGCATTTTTCATTTAATGATGCACCAAATGTTGTCTATAGGTGAATGATCTGGACTGCAGGCATGCCAATTCAGCACCCAGACTCTTCTACGATGAAGCCATGCTGTTGTAATAGCTGCAGTATGTGGTTTTGCATTGTCCTGCTGAAATACACAAGGCCTTCCCTGAAATACACGTCATCTGGAGGGGAGCATATGTTGCTCTAAAACCTTTGTATACCTTTCAGTATTCATAGTGCCTGCCAAAACATGCAAGCTGCCCATACCTTATGCACTTATGATTTCCAACAAGAATGTCAAATTCGTACTTGTCTGACCATAAAAGACTTTTCCACTTTGAAACAGTCCATTTTAAATGAGCCTTGGCCTACAGGACACAACAGCACTTCTGGACCATGTTCACATACGGCTTCCTTTTTGCATGATAGAGCTTTAGTTGGCATCTGCAGATCGAACAGCGGATTGTGTTTACCGACAGTGGTTTCTGGAAGTATTCCTGGGCCTATTTAGTAATGTCAATGACAGAATCATGCTGATGAGTGATGCAGTTTCGTCTGAGGGCCCGAAGACCACGAGCATCCAACAAAGGTCTTCGGCCTTGTCCCTTACGCACAGAGATTTCTCCAGTTTCTCTGAATCTTTTGATGATGTTATGCACTGTAGATGATGAGATTTGATGTTGAGGAACATTGTTTTTAAAGTATTCCACAATCTTTTTACGCACTCTTTCACAGATTGTAGAGCCTCTGCCCATCTTTACTTCTGAGAGACTCTGCCTCTCTAAGATATCCTTTTTATAGCTAATCATGTTACAGACCTGATGTCAATTAACTTAATTAGTTGCTAGATGTTCTCCCAGCTGAATCTTTTCAAAATTTCTATCAAATTTGAAATGAGCTCATTTAGTGGATAAAAGTGTAAAATTTCTCCATTTAAACATTTGTTATGTTCTATATGTTCTATTGTGAATAAAATATTGGCTCATGTGATTTGAAAGTCTTTTAGTTTTCATTTTATTCAAATTAAAAAAAAAATATCCCAACATTTCCGGAATTTGGGTTGTAGACACAAATAACCGTTGGACAGCTCTGAATTGAATCTCCACTTTGTTATCCAGTAACTCTAGTAATTCAAATTAGATGTGAACAGTACTGATTTGGGTCTGGCTTCACTTTAGGCATTCTACTAACTATAAGCAACTCTGGTCCTCCAACACACATTCTACTGAATATATTAGGAACTTTGCAATTACAAGTCAACTTATTCTACTGACCTTAAACCTAGCCTAACAGTCTACTAATTATCTAATGAGAGTTCCCTGTTGAAAAAAAAAAAACAAAAAACAAAAAACATGGTGCAGCTAGTTTAAGCTGGTCCTTAGTTGTTCATGAGCTGGTTTAAGCTGGTCCTGAACTTTTTATAAGCTGGTTATGAGCTGGTCCTCAGCAGGAGCTAGCTGGTTAGGACCAGCACATGACCAGTTTAAACCAGCTCAAACCAGCTGCCATGCTTCAAAACAAACCTAACCAGCATACGTTGTTTTATTTATTTATTTGTTTATTTATTTTTCAACAGGGTTAGTTGGCATGTAGTTACAGATTTACTTATAGCCAATTGAATTTCTAAAGCGGACTATCAAAATTAGGTGTAACCAACCTCCATCAGGGGTCTGAATGGCTTTTGAGTAGTATTGGGTCCGATTCCACCTTGTCAAGCCCTAGATTTAGTGGGAGATGTTTAGTAATGTGATTTAATATTTTATTCACCTTTATGTTGTTACTTTTTTATATATATTTTATGTTAAACATGACGTGGATCCGTCTGTACTTTCCACACAAGTCCATCCGAGTTCAAGTTCAGTCATAATTGCAGTCCAAGTCAGAGTCCTTTTAACCACTTTATAGAACATGACCAGGGTGGTCCTTGGACTGAACGCATTTGATCTGGGTCTTGGGGTTTGATGTTTAGATATTTTTACTGAATGCTGAAATTATTTTTTGCAGTGTTCAAAAGACTAAAATGCTCTTATGCTTGAGGACTGAAGATGAGACCTTACTTAGTATTCTATTAAATGAGGAAAGGAGTGACGTAACGTGTACCATGTAACATGTCACGATGAGGTCCAATGTTCAACTGCTGAAGCAAGCTTGGTTTTTCCTGTCTTCCCACACCCTCCTCCCTCTCTCTGTCTCTCTCTCTCTTTGGCTGAGTCACTCTGACCACTGCTGCTTAGGAACGAGTGGATTCTTAACGGCGTCTCCATGGCGACCCTGCGGGGAAGGTCACAGTCTGGGCTGGGAATGTTTGAAGGTCTGCTGGAAACACACGCTGCAGAGAGCGGCTGATCTTTGCCCTGTCTGCTTGTTTTTAGGACACTCTGTGTTTTTATCTGCTCTTTAACTCATTGGCTGTTTGTTCAAACAAATATTCCTTACAGTCATTGTTTCCCACCATTAACCTGAATATAGGAGCGTATTACTCAATCCTACTAGTGAAATTGCGGATTAGATTGTGACCTAGTCAGAGAGATGAAAAAACCTCATCTCGTGAAACCGCTAAATTCTGTGAACTCAATGCCAAAAGCTGGTTACAGTGCAAGAAGAGATCGTGTAAGCCCTGTCAATCTTGTAAACAAAAACATTTTGCCAAGTTTCACCTCAGATTTGAGATTGTTTCAATTTAATTTCAATTAAATTGGATTGCATATAGAACATATGAAGCCAGTCATGAATAAACTGGATTCTCCCCGCAAATGCATACTGTATAAAACCACATCTCTAATATATAATACACCTTCATCTAAATGGATATAATGCACAGAATACAGTCTGAAAGTAACAGTTCACTAATGTGACTACACACAAAACAACTATAAATAAAAAGAGCTAAAGCCTAATAATAACTGCTTGAATGGACCCATAAGTTCTTATACTTTGAGCAAGCATATATAATTAAGTTGTTTTTGCTCAGAGGTTGCTCTTTCAGTTTTTTTGGAGCTAAATTTGCTTCAAATGTTCCCTCTAAACTTCTCTAGGAGGGATAAAATATAGACACAATTGAGACAGCTGTTGACACAAGTGTAACAACATGGAGCATTACTGAATTAATCAGGAAAACACTGTGTAAATAATTTCATCTTCACCACACAAAACTCACTTTCTGTAAACAAGACCAATTTGTTTTGAGATGTAAAATCGCAAAATAGAATTAGTCTTATTTTCAAATAATATATCTTGCATTATGTTGCTTTTTTCCTATTTGCGTAAACCTCACTAAACTTTAATTAAAACCGTGGTAACAAGTAAAATGAGTAAGCAATATTTGAGCTCTTATTTGAGGATAAGCATGCTGGATTACTGGAGTCATCGCAGAAAAAAAAAATCACTTCAGCTAAAGTTAAGAAATATCAAGGGGGAGTATATGCATGAGATGATATTGCAAAAACACAGGAAGTTTATCTTAATAAACATGCATATTATGAGATGATATCAGAATCATATCACCAAACTAAAATGTGTGGCCACATTCCTGGAGGATGAATTATCTTCCTTTTTTTCCAACTTATAATTTTGTAATGTATAATAGAGTTGAGGGAATTTTGTTTGAAAATAGCATAGATGTCATTGAATCAAGAGGGATGATAAAGTGAAAAAAAGTTAAGTTGGCTGGATTTTTTCTAATGTTTCATAACTAAAATATGATAACTGATAATGTAGTTAATTATGCATAAAAAAACAAAGCTAAATTTTATGAAGAAAATATGAAGGATTCTTGCTGTTTTTTTAAATTTGCCATTATGGCAGGTGTGATGAGGTGATTGTCAGGGCATTGCTGCTCTTAGGGCATTATGGGTTGCCCACAGGTCTCTGATATTCTGGTCTTCATAAGTGGTTCCGGTCCCTCTTTCAGTGTAAGTCTATGGGATTTTTAGTCTGATTATCAACTACCAGGTGAAAGTCTCAAGCTTAGGAAAGATACAGCACATTAGCAAATGCCATTTTATCTGTGCAGTTTATGTTTGGTGGGAAATTTGAATCTAATCAAATATGGCTTCATTCTAGGAAAAGTCTGTAAGAACACATTCTAACGTACAGTGGTAATATGAAGGAATTTTCCATTTTGATTTTTCACAGGTGTTTTACATGTGTTTTGAATGACACATTTACACATTGCATTGTGTTGTGTTATAGGGTTGAAGGAAATATCCGTAAACTTGATTTTCTGCTGGGACGTTATCTGTTCCTCTATGGATTTCTGAAAAAAAAACTTAAAAAAAGCTCTCTGCGCTCTGTTTGTTTTCATGACCTCAAATAAATTCTCAAAGGTTTCACACTTTCTCTGAATGGCTCTCACATACCTCACGTACTCTCTCTCTCTCTGTGTTCTCTTTTGTGTGTGTCTGTGTGGACGCTGCTGGTGGGGGAGGGGCGATCGACGCTCAAAGGGGGTTTGAGAACAACACTGACTGCTGACCTTTACATACACACACACACACACATACACAGTCATCCCTCCGTGCTCTCATTCTTTCACAAATCAGTGAACCATCTTTGAGATGTCACACTTACACTATTAACATAATAAGGATTAAATAAACCAATAGTTTTCATACTGATACATTTTTCAACATCTTTCTAGTATTTTTCTGTGTTTGAGGGGCAGCACTGTGTTGATATTCCTCAACCATTCTTGTTTCTTGTTTGCTCTTTTGTTGGTTTTGATTGCTTCTATTGTCCTCATTTGTAAGTCGCTTTGGATAAAAGCATCTGCTAAATGACTGAATGTAAATGTAAATGATTCGATTTGCTCTAAACTCCCAGCGGTAAGTATCAAACTGTAATAAATTCAGCCTGAACCTGTTAACGTACATATTCTTCTCTATAGATCATTTCAGTCTTGTGTGCTATCTAATCTGTATTTGTAAACTGTCTTTTAAGATTAAAACCACCAGATACACTGATCAAATGTTCAACATTAAAAATGCAACCAGCAGCGATGAAGTCATGGTGATCCTTGCATACTCAATTCTGATTGGTCATTCTGCCTACACTCTTAAAAATAAAGGTGCTTCAAAAGGTTCTTCAAGCGATGCCATAGAAGAACCATTTTTGGTTCCACAAAGAACCATTCAGTCAAAGGTTCTTTAAAGAACCATCTCTTCCTTAACTTTTTATAATCTGAAGAACCTTCTTTCACCACAAAGAACCTTTTGTGAAACAGAAAGGTTCTTCAGATGTTAAAGGCTCTTTATGGAACCATTTAGACAAAAAGGTTCTTCTATGGCATCATGAAGCACCTTTATTTTTAAGAGCGTAGATCCATTTGCATACTGAATTGTGATGAGGCTGTCCTTACCTTTACAATGCAACGTTACACTGCAAAGAAAATGGGTCTCATTCACTAATAAGTGTGCATATGCACTAATTTATGCATGAAATCTGCCGAAAAACACCTTCACAATATAAAGGGAAGAGTTGAAAGTACACATACACAAAAGTCACACTGGATGGCCTTACAATCATGTTAAGATGAAATTTTACACATACACACACACACACACACTTTTTATGCAAATGACTAACCTCTGGCACGCAGTCGCTCATTTGGAACACTTGACATTCATTAACATTAGAACGAGGTTAAGAACAAATTAGTGTGTGTACGCATGTGTTGTGAATTAGACAGACATTTTTCGAAAGAACTTCTCCTGTGCGTACAAATACTAAATAATCTATGAAATTATTAGTGAATGAGACCCAGTGTCCCATATGATTTCTTTCAGGAAATGCAAATCCACTTTAATAATTAACTCAGAGGATTAATCTGTTCTTAAAGGAATATTTCAGGTTAAGTTAAGCTCAATTGAAAGCATCTGTGATATGCTATAAATAACTGTCAATTAAACACACACACATTGAAACAAATGTACAATGGTACTACGACTATACAACTGCAGTGCCGATCCTAGACGTCTCGAATCGCGCTTTCAACTGTTTTTTTTTTACATTCATGTTACATGATTTTACTGATTTTTACGTATAGAAGGTGACAGCGCACCGCATTAAAAGAAATGATCATTCATGTTTTCATAACCGCTGGCCAAATTCAAAAACGAAACTAAAATGAAAACATCTTTGAGGGCAATGGGGCCCCCTGGTGTTTCGGGGGCCCTACGCAGCTTGCGCATTCTGCGTATAGGGAGGATCGGCTCTGTACGCTTGCGTATAAGTTCATAAGGCCCAAAATATTGACTATGCAAGTAAGTGAATGCACATGCTTGGGCTCTGCAGGCTTGATTTTCATGCATCAGGCCACAGTTCATAACACATTCTCAGCATTGCAGCATTTGACACTCCAGCAGGCATTAAGCATAAACTGTCTTCTTCTGGTCAGTTGTCTCTTTCAGCTTAACAACTGTCAGAATCTTGCTGAGCTACAGTAGTTAAACTGTTAACATGTTTATAATTATCTGCCTAAATAATTCTATCGTTCTCTAAATAACTCTATTGCTGAGCCACAGCAAGGTAACTATTTGCAATAGGACTGAATGTTTACAATGCTTTGGCCAATGTAATTCCTTGAGTGTATTTGTAGATTCTGTCCTAGTTTATTTTATGTGTCTGGCCTGTTTTTATCTGGGTTAAACTATTTAACCCAGAATATTGCTTTAAGAAAAATTCACTCAAAGGAAAGTCATCTGAAAAAACAAAATTGTCATGGCTAACTAGCAGCCCCCGCAGCTCTAATCATACGTGACAAAAGCTCCACCTCAGATGGGAGCCGCCCGGTGACATATGCCACGCTGACCTGCCCAAGCCACGCTGCTTGGCTAGGCTTTGCTATTCTCAGCCTTGAGAAGCTCAGAATAATTACTGCTAATTAAGGGATGGTGAATTTCACTCTTGTGCCTCTCCTGTTGTGAATCATTACAACTGCATTGCAAATAACAAGTAGAATCACGTTTGGACTAGAAGCAGCAGGGAAGGGCCTTTCACTTTCAGTCCATTGTTGTCTTATGTATATATTTCATGCTTTGTTGACATAAGAATATGATTGGAAATGAGAATAGTAAAGTCAATTAGAATCACAATAACGTGTTATCTGAATGAGGTGAAGACATACGATGATCCCAATGGAATGAAAGAACACTTTGTTTTTGTAAAGTATAATAGTCCACCCTGAAATAAACATTCTGAACATTCTGTAATCATTTATTCACCCTTGTGTCTTTCCAAACCTGTGTGACTTTCTTGACAACATGATGTTCATTTCTGGATGAACTATTCCATTAATATTATATGTAAGAAAAATAGAAATCATCCTGAGACTCTTCCAGTCTTAGATTAGTTTGCGTCTGCCATGAAAAGCTGACTTTGTGTGGGTAGCTGACAACTCTCTTTCCCATGAATATCAGCTCTGGCAAGTCCAAAGTCTAATAAGAACGAGTCACAGTGATATGCTGCTCATATCATGAGAGCGTGAGAGTGATAGATGGCAAATTGCCATAGTGAATAGAGTGGAGAGAGGATGAAATGTTGCTTGAGAGGAGAGAAAAGAAGAGAACACTAAAGCTTTGTTTCGAAACCTAGTGTGCTGTCTTGCGACTCTCAACATTGGCAGCTGCTTTTTAATGCAACATCCTAACTGACATGCTAACTCTTAAATGACTGATTTGTTATGCTTTAGGGTCACACAAACCCTCACTCCTCACATATAATGGGTACAGGAGACTCGAATCACGACTGATTCCAGTAGAGTCTGATGTTAGCATGTTGCTTAGCTAAAAAGTCTAAAAAAAAATCTCACAAAAAAAAGTTTTTGGAAAATAGATTATAGATTGTTTATTTACATGGATATTAAATGGATATGACAACACATTCCCATTACAATTTGTACCAGTTTTCGATTTTGGCGAATTAGTGGCCAATTCATATGAATTTGTAAAATCTCATTAGTATGTTTTCATACAGTGTGCTCACAACCCACTAAGTGTTAAGTTTAGGGGTGGAGTTTCAGGTTTAAGTTTTTATGAATTATACTGTATGTTTTCAATCTTTTCATATGAATCAAATCATACAAATTAACACAAAATCGCCAATTCATGAAACTGCTATGTTTTGTCATGACATCGGATTGAAGTGGCTGTGTTATCACAGACACAAATAACAATGAATAATACTTATGCTGCAGAGCTATTTTAGTATATTTTCAGTGCATATTCACATTAGGATATTCAGGTTGCTCTAATGACCATTCTGCAAAATTATTGTGTTGCTTCTTTGCGACACTTCCAAATTGAAACATTCAGTATGTTGCACTAAAAGTGCATTACGTTTTATCCAAAACAGATTAACCTGAATTTGGCAATGTGTTATTACATTGGTTGATAAGTATCACAATAGTTGACAAATGAAATGTCTGGCCAGTGGCACTAAAAGGTTAATGCTCTGTTGAAAATAATCTATCGTCTAGACGTACACTAAAGTTAACCGATAGTGTTAACAAAAGCAAACATAGGATAAAAATGTATTTGCTAAAGCAACTATGCCATTTTAACTTGCTTCTACATGTGTTTGAGCTGTTTCATCAAGTGTCATGACTTGTGTCTCACAAGATTCAATCCCAAGCACTCTACATTAATTGCAATGCTGTACCGGGTGGGGCACTGAGCAAGTTTGCTACATCAGAAAAGCCATACATTTAGAGCTGGTTATGTTATTAGTTTACAAATAAAGCACTATGGCAATAATAAGTATTTTGAGGTCATAATAACATTAGTCATGTCTTTAAATGATCAATAATCTGCCCATGAAATCATAATTTGTGCCAACAGAAAAAAAAAAAAAAAAGTCGTTGGTGTTACTGCCACTAAAGTTAAGGTACTATAAGCTACATATTTAATATATAGATCTAATCCTATGCCTATAAAACTATTATACAAACAAACAAACATGCGTACATACATAAATAAATAAAAGTAAACTTTTATACCCTAAATGATAGGAAGTCTCCTGCAACTGCAAGGTTGAGAACCTCTGGCTTAATTGTTCTGAGATCAGTTGTGCTGGAAGTTGACAGATGAATATTTTAGTTCACTTTAGTGAGTTGTGTGAAAGAGTTCATTGCTCATACTCCTAAAATGTTATTTTTTTGTCACTAGTCTCTGTTTCTGTTTCTGGATGTTATTTTGGAGTAACTTCATGCACTTTGTGCACATTAGTAAATGATAGACTTATTCTGCGAAAATAACTCACACACAAACACAAAAGCAGCATGAAGCCACCTGCCACTGCTGTTGAAGTTCAACTCCTCCCTCCTCAAAAAGGAAACAAGACTCATCTACAGACTGCTTGAAGAAACAATGAACAAGGAATGAAGAAGAGTCGGGTGGGGGGGAAAGAGGGACAGAGGCCTTGGATTAAATGAAGGACAAAGACAAGCTTGAGTTACATCAACGCTTTCAGCCTTAACACTGCACTTGACTCAGCCAGGAGAAAGTTTTATAGCTCTTTCTAATCTCAAAAGGCAAGAAGTAGAAATTCTCAGTCTATTTTTGACACACAATATGAATATAGAGCTATATAGCTCAGATGACTTAGAATTTGATAAGAGATGTCTGAGTTCATATTCAGATATGGTAATTTGTATCTTGCCAAATCTGAAGACAGTTTGAGAGCAGAAACTCCATAATTTGAGATATCGAGATGTAATTAAGATCATTTTAATTTCAGTTTTTCTTGGCTAATATTCTGCAGCAAACCCTCACTTAGCTTGTAACAGTCTGAGAGTGTGTTGTTGTAGTTCATTATGAAGAAATAATTAGTGTGAGATGTGTCATGATGTGTCGTTGTGATGATGCATTCAGTGTGTGACATCCAGAGGGCCCTGATGATTTTGAAACCTTCAATATATGCTGTCTTCTGAATGTTTGATGACAGATTGGGCATAGTTACAAACAAGAAGAATGCTTTTAACACCATTATTAGTGTCACATGGCAATGAAAATTACTGAATTCAACAGACAAGAAAACATGCGCAGCATTTACATGCCATACCTGAATACAACTCGCCTGAGAGCAGTTTGACCAGTCTGCAAATATTCTTGACTTACCGGATTTTGGAGAGCAAACATGCATATATGCATGCGAATGGGTTAGTGTGAGTGTATGTGCATGTGCTGCCGGACCCTCCCCCTCCCTCCTCAGGGCCGTCGCCGTGGCAGCCTGATTATGTAAGTTGTTATCCAATCAGAGCGTGGCTGCATTGCTGTGTCCCGTGCAACTGCTGTTTGTTTGCATAGCAGATAGTCCTGGGGTAGTTTAAGAGTTCAGGACAAAAGCACACACACACATACCTACAAAGCATTTATGTAACATTTCACACAACAAGCCTTTGTGAGATAGAAAGTACAGATAGAAATGAGGTTTGTGATGCTTTGAACACTATCATGGAACAAGTAATTGTTGCAATGCTATACATTCGGTTATACATTTACATGATATATAAATCTTATATACTGAGACGTGATCTATGACAATTTGTTTCATAAACAGACGTTAGATCTTGATAGTAATTACGTATAACAAGTATAATGTGTTGCAAAGTCAAGAATCACCATTATTTAAACAAGCCCCAAACCATATTTAACTCATAGTACATCATCACCCAAAACACTAGTAACCACTCATAACACCAAAGTAACCATCCAGAACACAATATCAAATGCATAGTGTGTTACAGTCATGTTAGCAACCTCATAGCAATGCCCTAGCAAACATTAAAAAACAAACAAACAAACAAACAAAAAAACAAATGCCAAGTTCTGTCATGAAACTCTAGATGGTGCAGGCTGATGGGTTACTTACCGTAAACTAGTGACATTCACAGCGTGAAACTACCTGGCACAAGCTGATTGGTCCATGTTGCATACACAGCCAATGAGCTTGCTGCTTTACATATAAATGACTGGTTATTTTCACTAGAGCAGTTTGTTGCACGCTTCCAGAGTTCCTCTGAAACCCTCCACCTCCCCAGCTCCACCTGTATAGATATGCTATGAGTTATTATAAATGCCTTTTGTGCAGCAGCAGTATGACTTAAATGTTCACAGCACAGTATCGCTGTATGCACTGGCAATAGCAAGTTCCTGTACTTGCTTTGAAGCAGCAGAAGCAATAATCTACAATAACAGCAACTAACAGCAGCCGCAATTCAGCAGCGTAGCAGATCTATTCCAAGACCAAATACAGTACTTTAACACTGTCACATCTTTACCTTGCTGTCTGTACCTTGCATACATGACAGTTGTCATGACAGAAATGCACTAAAACAACTTAGAACACCTTAGCATCCACCTACCAACATACCATAAACACAACCATAAAAGCCAGTGAGTTAAATCATTTCAATGTACTTTAATCATATCAATTGTATATCATTTCAATGCACAATTTGCAGGGAGTTTAACTGACAGGCGATCTGAACAATCATAATGCCGGATAATGTCCGACACACAAACCAGTCATGAGAGTTTGTAGAATGTAGTTTAACACTGTTGGACTTGAACTTAAAAAAATGTGTCTTTCTGCTTATGAAACAAAATGTGTTCTGATGTTTATTCATGTTTATTTCGTGCTGTAACTAGTAGTAAAGAGGAAGAGATGTTCGGTTCATGTGCTACTTAAGTTCAGAAAATGAGAATTGTGAGTACAGAAATTTATTTTGAAATTTACATTTGAATATGCTAAGATAGTATATAAAATACAATTAATGTCCACTCAGTTAATTTTGCTGAAACTTAACTGAACCCATTTAATTTAATAACATGGACTTTTCTCTCTTACAGTTACCTGTTAGCTACTAGGCAGGCTAAAAAACTCATATGCTAATATAACAACAGACTATCAAGTAAAACTTATATATATATATGTAGTATAGAGACTAATTCTCACTGTTAACTAATTGCTTATTAGCATGCCTATTATTAACATATTGGCTGTTTATTAGTACTTATAAAGCAAATGTATATAAAAATGTAATGCATGTAAAAAATCTAGCCATACATTTCATGTAATTTTTATATTAAAATAAAACACATTCGTATGAATTATTTTTAGAAGTAAAAAGGGAAATCAAATTATAATTTAGAATGAAAAACTCTAAACTGATATTCCCAGAATTCCATGTGTGACACTCCATATTTAAAAGTATTTTGGTAACAATTTAGTATAGGTAATAATTCTCACTATTAACTAGTTGCTTATTAGCATGCCTATTATTAACATATTAGCTGTTTATTAGTACTTATAAAGCATATATTCTGCATGACCATATTCTACATTCCTAGAGAGAGAGAGAGAGAGAACTATGTTGTGAGAATGAGGAAGAGAAGGAAGATGAAATTGGTGAGAGGTGAGAGAGAACGCACTGTTCTGTTTACTCAAGCAAACTGTTTACTCTGTTTACTGACGGCTACAATAGAGCTTCTTTCTGCCAGTCCGGGCTGCACACACACACACACACACACACACTAACATGCCCACAGATGTGGAGCAAGTACAAGAACAACAAGAACAGAAACTTTTTACACACACTCAAACACGCACACACACACACACACACGTAGAGTGACGGTATGGGACAGTTGAAGTGGACACAGGTTTAGCTGAGTGCACAGTGTACAAAACTGATAATCTTCACAAACACACACACACACACACACACACAGGGAGTTCATGAAATGTTCTTAGAAAAGCTCACTCAGCATTCTGTTCTAGAATACTCTCAGCATGAGAGAGATACACATCATTACAGCTTGTGCTGTTTCACACATCACTCGTTTTTCTTTTTAGTATAATTTTTCATTCAGTCCTTTTTAATTGATGTGAGTAATTTTTGATGATAAAACACTTTGTCTTCTCCCAGTTTAATGTGCAGAAACTGTAAGTAAGCCATCGGTAGACTGACTTTCACAAGACAATGCAGGCCTACATAGACTTTGTAGGAGACGGGTCCCACAAATAATTAGCAATGGCCAAATTGCCCAATGGAATTAGAGAACATTTAATATTTGACAACTGTTTTATGATCGACAGTAACGTCCAGTGACGCAATCTACTGTACTTTTTTCCTAAAATTTTGCCATTTTAAATTGAAAATGTTATCATTACATGATTCATCTAATTCCTAACTGAATGTGACGAGACAAGAAACATTTTGCAATTTCGACAAATTAGGCATACAAATAGGAGTCAATGTGTGCATATTTTAAATTATTATTTGCAAATAGTTCAAAATTATTGCTTCTCACTCCCCATTTCAATGGCTGGGAAAGTCAATGTAATTAAGATGAGCTGTACACCCAAACTGAATTATTTACTACAGTCTCTCCCAATACAAGTACCATTTTCCTATTTGAAACAGTTTGACAGAAACAGTGTTGGGTAAGTTACTCAAAAAAAGTAATTAATTACTAGTTACTAATTACATCCTCAACAGTGCAATTAGAATACTGTACAAATTATTCTCTCCAAAAAGTATTGAATTACTTATTACTCATTACTTTCTAAATCCTATATCAACCTTGACAAGTTCATTATTGATAAAAGGATAGACGTGAAATAGTTCTTTTAATTCTAAAAACTTTTCATTCTAAATTTAATTCTAAAATTAAATAATACATAACTATATAAATTATTCTGGTCACACTTTAGAGTTAGAGTCCAATTCTCACTATTAACTAACTATTAACTGTGAACTAACTATACTTTTGCCTCAGTATACTCCTAATTACTGCTTATTAATACTTAGTAAAGTAGCTGTTAACAATTAAGTTTAAGAAATGGGCAGGATTAAGGATTTAGAATGAGGTCTTGCAGAATAAGACATTAATATGTGCTTTAATAAGTAACAATAAACAGCCAATATCCCTGTGATATTCATGTTAGTAACCAACTAGTTAATATTGAGAATTGGACACTAAAGTGTTACCAATATTCTTATTAAATCACCAAAGTATTTAAAGTGAGAAGGTTACAAAAAAGCATGCATTTTAAGCTTAGACTTGTATTGTGAATAAATGTTCTACAGTCTATATACAGTATTAAGTTCAATTATCCTACATAAGTAACTGTAATTAAATTACAGAAAAAATAAGATTAATCCCTTACTTTACTTTCTCAAGGGAAAAGTAATTAAATTACAGTAACTAAATACTTAGTAACTAGTTACTCCCAACACTGGACAGAATGTGTAAGAATTTTATTTGGAATGGTAAGTGACCTCGATTACATTCTAGTAAGTTAATGAGGCCTGTAGAGAAAGGTGGTTTAGGTCTGCCTAATGTATTGTATTATTATTTTGCTTTTAGTCTTAGAAACCTGTCTCATTGGTCACTTCCTCCAGAGCGAGCTCCCCCTTGGTATAAGATTGAGCAGTCTGCATTGACTTCAATATTGCTATTACATAGCTTGTCCACTAAACTGGTTGGTAAGGTGAAAAATCATCCAATTATTTCACACTTAAGGCCCATTCAAATGAAATCGAAGAACGAACTGATATGACGCCATTTCAAACACAATCAGGCCAAAATGAAGTTTGTTTTGAGTTTGTTTTGGCAGCTCGATACAGCTCACCAAAGCGAACTTTCTGGGGGAGTTCGTTTTGTCTCCTAAACACCTTTGAGCTACCATTGATCCATGGCTATTACGCCATCGGTGGGTGTGTTCTGGAGCTCCACCTTCTTTGACGCGCAATTTTTTTTCCCAGTTCGTTTCTCATTCAACAAAGGTCAGGCGGGGGAACAACATCACCAAGTCACTAGCAACATAAATACACTGTTTTGAATAACTGAACTGCCACAAATATATCCTCACCTGTACAATCGCTCACAGGGAGACTTTAAAGATTCAGAGAAAGCATTTAATTCCTAGAAGGAAATTGCAACGAAGCTTGGTGTCGACGACCTAGAGTTATGCAAAAAGCGACATAGAGAAACATCAGATGCAAATTTTCCAAAGCCATGAAAAGAATGAAAGGAAAGAGTAAAGATAAAAGGTAGCAAGTACCAAATACATGCGTTTCAAATAAATGTTGCACCATACTGCTGCTGCTGCTGTTGTTGTTCTTTCAATAAGCAAATTTAAAAGGTATACGATAAATGAAATGCCAAAAGAACATGCAATAATAAACCTTTGTTTTTATCAAATCATGAAACCACATAAAATATAAAAACGTGTAATTTATCCAGTTTAATAAAAGACCTAGATACAGCATCATTGCATCGTTGTGTTTAGGGCATTCGTGCGAGCGTCGACATGTTTACATTAATCTACACCCCGCCTCCAGCAGCGCGGGGGTGTCGGAATGTTCGAAAACAGTATATCGTCACTCGGCTTTTTCGAAGTTCTTTTTGCCCCCAAACGAAGAACAAAAAAGAACTTTGTCTGAAGTATATCGGGCCCTTTAAATGTGATATGGTTAAAGATCTTGCGTCTGTGTAACTTTGACCCCTACTTAAATGTTAGCTCAAGTATATGGTTGAAGCCTAAACTGAGTATTAATAAAGCTCCCTTTCTTTGGAAAGAATTGGCAAAGAGGGGCATTGTTAAACTAGGTGATCTTTATGAAAATGGTAGTCTGAAGTCATTTGAAAATTTACAACAGCAGTATGATATATCTAGATCCCAGTTTTTCAGGTATTTACAGTTACATTTACTCTGTATAATTTTTGGTTCTAATGCACAGCTTCCTGGGTCAGCAGATGCTCACTGTGCAATATTTTCAACATATGGGAAGGGTCATGAAGCATCCATGTACTACTCTTGGTTGATTCAAAGTCTTGGTGATGGAGCTTCACAGACTCTTAAGGAAATATGGGAAAGAGATTTGAACCTGACACTTGATGACGAAGAGTGGCATGGAATTTTAAAGAATGTTGAAACGGTATCTCGGGATGCAAAAATACTGCATTGACTGATTGGCAGACAAATAATTCTCAGGAGCTAGAAGTCAGAGGATGCCCTTTCCTTTCCGGAAATGGGTGTAAAATATTTTAGAGCGGCTGCATTCCAAAAAAATGTCTTGTAAGAAGTCAGACAATCTAAACCTATACTATAAAAAAAAAATGGTCCAAGTACTTAACCTATTTGGAAATGGGACAGTAATAGCTGTGTGTGAGAAATATACTGATTGTGACAGTGTAAATGTGATGTGTTATAGACTGATTTTATTTATTCATTTCATTTATTGTATTATATTTCATTAAATTTCTCATCATTATATAATGATGCATGTTTTAATTGTATTTAATGATAGTCAAGTTGTGACCTTAAAGCCGTGGTTGGGATTAGTTTGGGATGTGTTTGTTAATGGGGTAAAATGTTGATTCTGTACAGAGGTGTATTCTATTGTGAAATTTGCCTGAGAATAAATAAAACTTAATAATTAAAATTATTGTTTCCCAATTAGTACTAGACCTAAAATTTCATTCACTGCTCTTTTTTCTTTATATAAACAAGTTGCGGCAGGAGCTGTTTGTCTGACTAATGGAAGGTAAAGGCGATGTTAAACCTGTTCATAATGATGGAAGAATTATGATGGAAACCTGTTCAGAAACATCATTAGTAAGTTTTTTACAAACTCCTATATGTTAAATTATATGACTTATAAGAAAAGATGTAATTGGGCCAGTAAGCAAACAAACTAGCATTGCTTAGGAACCACTAAGTACACCTTAGTATTGCGGTGTTTTAGCTGCTAATGGTGCAGAAAACACACTATTAAACACTTTAAAGAAAAAGCAGTTTCTTAGAAGATATATCCAATTACATAGTTATTTTTAGAATAAGATGGAAACAAGAGTGACCTTTTTTATCATTACTGTACAAACTTCTAAGCTGTATCTTGTGAAGATTTTAAAGAGTGTTTCATTTTTTACAGTTCATGTCTAAGTAGTGAGGCACATTCTTTCTTAACTTTATCACTGGCATTCTAGAAACTCAGAGGCCAGTGTGTGCCAAAGTGAGTGTGTGCCTGTGTTTGTGTGTGATTGTGCTGCCTGGGTTACAATTTTGCAAGAGCGTGCGGTTTGGCATATTTAACTCTTCCTCTTTAGGCTTCGGGTCTTATCAGGAGAAAACACCACACCATTTACATGCACACAACATCCACAGACACATGCTTACAAAAGACAGATGCAGAAAGATCGAGTGCAGAATTGCATAAGGTTTATTTGATTTATATGTGCATAGCAACAATTTGTATAATTTGAATAAGCAGAAAGACATGCTCAGCATTATTCTTCTAATGTAATTTCTGAAAGAAATTAATTTAAGTGTAAAAATAACACAGTAACACAGTAAAACAAAACAGACTTTTACATATTCTGAATAAAATGTGTAAAAGGCAGACACTAGGTGGAACGCAAATTCTGCAAACATATGATGTTATTCAGCAATTTCTCAAGCACGCTTTTCACTGGTTTTTCCTTCCTTGTAGACAGAAGCTATTGGCACTAACTCTGCCCACCAATGTGTGTTTGGGCTGGACAACATTACAAAAGACGGCCATTATAGTTTTTTTCAACTGCTTAGACACAAAATCTTTACTTGTCACACAATTTCTGAAAGCTGACAGCAGAAGCACACACCAAATCTGCAAATACACTAATTTTCAGACTTTGACTCAATTTTTTCAGTTTCCTAAAACACTTTTTGCAAAGCACAACACACAATTCTCCATGTAACACAAAAAATGTAACAGGTAGTATCTTGATTTCCTTTTTCTAACAAAACCAGTCAAAATGCCACACTAACTCATCAGTGTCTCACGCTAACTCCACGCATGTGCAAACACTACTGAACACCAACCAATCATAGCTTTGGAATAGGCTTATAAATGCACATCTACACAACTACACATGCTTGATGTATTTTTTTTCATACTGTGTAATACTGTATTCACAACCACAAATGCTTACAGTAAAAAAAAAAAAATTGGTTTCAATCTTGCTTTCATGTTTACCGTGAATTTTTCAACATCTCTCTGCCAATTACTTTCAATCTTGTACAGAAATGTACATAGGAGCTCATGAAAGAAGAGTTTTATGTTTTGAGTGAGTGTGAGTATATGATATATCCAAGCTATTTACAACGTGAGACAAATGTTTGCTTTTGAGATGTGTTTGTGATATTTTGAATGCAGTGCTTCATGTGAGGCATTTTACATTGTGTGTGTGCAATTCTTGGATTTGTGTGTAAAGTTTTGAAAAAAGAGGCAAAGTTTTGAAAATGTGTGAAAGTAGTTGAAAACAAAACTGTAATCAACGATTCAGTGGCGTAGATGATAAAGCGCTTGATACTATCTTTATGACGTGAGCGACCGACTTCGAATACGCCTTTTGTCGAACTCACTTCTTATCACATTGGAAAGGCATTTATTTTCAATAAAAATTAAGGAAACAAGTTTGAAAAGTATCGGGTAGGATTAGAGTAGGTGTAGAAAGTCCCAATAAGTTGGCATCCATTTAATAATTATATCATAATTTGTACTCAATACATTATTATTACATAAGGTTTTATTATGTACTACAATAGTGAGGTGCAGATATTTGCAATAAGTAGTATAAATAGCAGAAAATACTGCTATTTTACATAGTGTAAATAGAATCATTTGCTATTTGCACTTAGTGTAAACAGCATCTCGCCAAAAAAATAAAAATATATAAATAACGATAGGATTTTTCAATTTTTTATTTTTTATTTTTTCAGTGAAAATCCATCTGAATGTTAGAGTTGATTAGAGACCGTCGAGTTGTGATCTGTCCAGCATACTGATTGTATTTTCACAGACAGTAACGTCTGGAACAGAGCATCTGTAGACAGTGTGAGAGAGAAATGAAGGTCTCTCCATCACTCTGTCAGATCACTCAGTGCTTATTTCCATATCAATATTTGAGTGACACTAAATGATTTCCACACAACAGGGTGCATGACAGAGTGGCGCCCGAGCAGCACTTTCTCTTTTGCTCGTGTGGGTGTGTGAGAACTTGTGGTCGGGACTGTATATGGGCACTTTATGAATATTGCTGTTCATTTGCTGCCATTTAATTCAAATGAAACAAAACATTCTGTGTCATGGTGGCATTTCAACTTCAAGTAATAATTCATCCAAACATGAAAAGTCGATCATCATTACTCACCCTCATGTTGTTATTTGACTTCGTTCTGCTGTGGAACTCAAAATGCGATGTTTTGAGGAATGTTTCTTGCCACTCTTTTCCATATAGTGAAAATGAAAAATGACACGGTGATCCAAAGGGATAATGTTCAAATAGAACAACAACCACTGATTCTCCATGAATATGCAAACAGTCGGTATGTGTTTCAATCTAAACTATTACACGGCTTCAGAAGATTTAGCCTACGAAGTAAATTGACTGTTTTTATAGTGCTTTGTTGTCTTTTTTGGAGCTTCACAGTCTCAATTCACATTCATTACACTGACAAAAAAACAAACAAAAAAACAGCATTAACATTACAGTTTTATTTTTGCGCACCTTCATCATGTAAAGTGAATGCACTTGTTTATGTGTGCTGTGGTAGATGCATCCTGCGTTTGTGGGTGTTTGCAGCAGATGCTGGGTTCACATATGACTAACACTGGTTCTCTTGCACTGGCACATCCTACTGTTGACTGATTATGTGCTCTGCTCCATCCATTCTGACTGTAGCTTTCAAAAGCTCTCTTTGTTTATCTACAGCTTAGATCGTTCTGTCCTGACACTGAAATGTTCTTCTCAGATTACTTTCTTTTTCCTCCTCTGCTGCATTGCCAGATGTACAGTTAAAACGAACATATAAATAGAGAGATGTACAGATAAACTGGCAATGCCAAGAATTGTTCCAAAACTAGAGAGCTGGCTGCACTTAGACCGCATTTTAATAATTAAACTAAATCATAGACATGCTCCAAATGAGAAGACTTCCAAAAGGTTAAAGTGGCTTCCAATAATAATAATAATAATAATATTTAAATTAATTAATCTATACAAACAAAACTAATTTTCATGAGTTTAATCAAAAAAGCTCTTTAAGGTAACAGTTTAGCTTACCACTTTTTACACTGTAGTCAGCAAACATTTATGCTGCCTTTTACTCTCTTTTTGACATGTTTAAAAACAGAGAATATCACTAATTAGAAAAGTGATCTTCAGCTCTAGACAAAGGTAAAATCTTGCTCCATTTAAAGGAGTATTTAGACTGGATGTGTTACAACATGCTTAGGTCAAGAGGGAAAGTATAAATATATATTAAGGCTCTATCAGCATATGACAGTCCTGTTACATAAGTTTGAAAGGTCAAATGCATGAGTTATATTGTTCTATCTTAATTCTCTCTCTCTCTCTCAAAAAAAAAAAAAAGCCTTCAAAATGATGTTCCTTCAAAGTAAGCAACAACTTGATGGTTAGGGAGTAGTTTATCCATAATGATCTTGGTATTGATGTTGTTGAAATTATTAGGTAACACTTTAATTGCAGCCTTTATGTACAGTATAATGCATTATAAAGGTATTCACAATGTACATTGTAATGCATTATATCTTTTCATAAATAATTGTAACGAAAGTGCAATATGCAAAATAATGAAATATGCAATATAATAATTGAAGGTTTGTTTGTTATCCATTTAATAACAAATCAAGACATTAATGTTTGCCTACAAAACCACCTCTGGCTCTGCACCCCTTTACCTAAATTCAGTACTTCAGACCTATGTGCCTCTAGAAGCTTGCGTTCTGCAAGTGAATGGCACATTATTGTGCCATCCCAAAGAGGCACAAAATCACTTTCACTGACTTTTTCATTAACTGTTCCCACCTGGTGGAATGACCTGACCAACTCAATCAGAGCAGCTGAGTCCTTAGCCATCTTCAAGAAACGGCTAAAAACACATCTCTTCCATCTTTATTTGACCCTCTAACTCTAGCACTGTCTATTCTAATTCTATTTTATCTATTTGTCTTCTTTTTATTTAAAAAAAAAAAAAAACACTCACCCTTGACCCTTTATCAATTGCATATTTATTCTGTAACTGCTACTTTTTCTTTAAAAACTAACACTAGCTTTCTTTTTTTTCTATTCTATCTACTTGTTTTCTTTAAAAAAAAATAAAAAAAAATAAATAAAAAACCTTGCTATGTGTACTGCGTTAGGCTAACCGAGACTTGTCATATGCTTGCATGTTGTTTGCTCTTTTGTTGGTTTTGATTGCTTCTGTTGTCCTCTTTTGTAAGTCGCTTTGGATAAAAGCGTCTGCTAAATAACTAAATGTAAATGTAAATGTAAATTTAATGCATTATATTTTCTAAAGGTATGAATATGAATAGATAAGTATTATAATGCATTATAACTGTGCATATGAAGAGATCATACAATGAATCCTAATGTGCATTACAAGGCATAATTAATGTATTAAAACTACTGTTATAATGAATTATACATAAACGCTTTAAGTAAAGTGTTACTATTATTAGGAGCATTTATTATTTTCTTCCTTCAACATCCATGGAAATTTTCCATTCCACAAAAGGTGCTTTATAGTGAAAAGGGGTTCTGTAGATTTTTAAATGTTCTTTACACTAAGAAAAAAAGGTTCATTGTGGAACTTTTCACTGAAGGTTCTTTCAAGAAATTGTTTTTCTGTTGCATTGCAGTGAAAAAAACATTTTTGTACCTTTATTTTGAAGGGAGTACAACCCGAATTCCGGAACCGTTGGTACGTTTTTTTTTTATTATTATTATTTGAATAAAATGAAAACTAATAGACTTTCAAATCACATGAGCCAATATTTTATCCAAAATAGAACATAGATACCATAACAAATGTTTACACAGAGAAATTTTACACTTTTATCCACTAAATGAGCTCATTTCAAATTTGATGCCAGCTACAGGTCTCAAAAAAGTTGGCACGGGGGCAACAAAGGGCTGAAAAAGTAAGAAATTTAGAAAATATTCAGCTGGGAGAACATCTAGCAACTAATTAAGTTAATTGACATCAGGTCTGTAACATGATTAGTTATAAAAGGGATGTCTTAGAGAGGCAGAGTCTCTCTAAGACATAAAGTAACATAAGTAAAAGTAAGTAAAGATGGGCAGATGCTCTCCAATCTGTGAAAGAGTGCGTAAAAAGATTGTGGAATACTTTAAAAACAATGTTCCTCGACGTCAAATTGCAAAGGCTTTGCAAATCTCATCATCTACAGTACATAACATCATCAAAAGATTCAGAGAAACTGGAGAAATCTCTGTGTGTAAGGGACAAGGCCGAAGACCTTTGTTGGATGCCCGTGGTCTTCGGGCCCTCAGATGACACTGCATTGCTCATCGGCATGATTCTGTCATTGACATTACTAAATGGGCCCAGGAATACTTCCAGAAACCACTGTCGGTAAGCACAATCCGCCATGCCATCTGCAGATGCCAACTAAAGCTCTATCATGCAAAAAGGAAACCATATGTGAACATGCTCCAGTAGCGCCGTCATGTCCTGTGGGCCAAGGCTCATTTAAAATGGACTGTTTCAAAGTGGAAAAGTGTTCTATGGTCAGACGAGTCCAAATTTGACATTCTTGTTGGAAATCACAGACGCTGTGTCCTCCAGGCTAAAGAGGAGGGAGACCTTCCAGCGTGTTATCAGCGTTCAGTTCAAAAGCCAGCATCTCTGATTGTATGGGGTGCATAAGTGCATACGGTATGGGCACCTTGCACGTTTTGGAAGACACTATGAATGCTGAAAGGTATATAAGGTCTATTTCAAGGAAGGCCTTGTGTATTTCAGCAGGACAATGCAAAACCACATACTGCAGCTATTACAACAGCATGGCTTTGTAGTAGAAGAGTCCTGGTGCTGAATTGGCCTGCCTGCAGTCCAGATCTTTCACCTATAGATAACATTCGGCACATCATTAAGAGAAAAATACGTCAAAGACAACCACAAACTTTTCAGCAGCTGGAAACCTATATCAGGCAAGAATGGGACCAAATTCCAACACTAAAACTCTAGAAACTCATAATCTCGATGCCCAGATGTTTTCAAACTGTTTTGAAAAGAAGAGGAGATGCTACACCATGATAAACATGCCCCCGTCCCAACTATTTTGAGACCTGTAGCAGGCATCAAATTTGAAATGAGCTCATTTTGTGCATAAAATTGTAAAATTTCTCAGTTTAAACATTTGTTATGTCATCTATGTTCTATTTTGAACATTTATGTAATCTATGTTCTATTTGGCTCATGTGATTTGAAAGTCTTTTAGTTTTCATTTTATTCAAATTTAAAAAAACGTCCCAACATTTCCGGAATTCGGGTTGTAATATAAGTCATGATTTATTTATTTTTTTTCTTGTGCATGTATATATATATTGATTGCATCTGATTAACCTTTTTGCATCTTTCATTCAACCCCATCCTGTTTTCTCCCCATGACATCTGTCTTCAGGTAACATACACATTGTTGCATCAACTACTTCCCTTCTGCAGACATTAGGACGTCCCTTTACCTGATTACAAACCCTTTTCCGTGCAGATGGAAGAAGAGAATGGGAGAAAGAGAGATCACCACAGGCAATTATTTCAGTATAATCCTGTTTGTCTTACAGGGTCTGTTTCTTATAACTCAACATCAAATTAAATAAGGATGTTATGTGCCATAGATGTGATCTGCCTCATTTAGGTTAAGGACAACAGCTCAATATCACTATGTTTGTAGGTCACATCTGGGACAACTTTGCCACATTCAAACTTACTGCGTAAAACACAAACCATTTTTATTACAAACAAAATGTTAAATATAAATTCATTGATGGAATCCTACACCTGTTCAAAAGCTCACATAGATGTTTTGCTGTCTACAGCACAGGCATCCTAACCAACATGGAAATAAGTAACAGATTTGGAAGACTATTCATGCACGCCTCACAAATAGCTACCTCACATGAATCACACCGGACACTTGACTCACAACTGATTCCAGCTAAGTCTGGTGTTAGCACAAGTGATAATACACACAAAAAGCATGCAGAAATTGGGTGTAATACACTGAAATAGTTTAACAATGTTTTCTGGTATTAAATGAATTACATTTAGATTTGCATTTAGTCATTTAGCAGACACTTTTATCCAAAGTGACTTACAAATGAGGACAATAGAAGCAATCAAAACCAACAAAAGAGCAATAAAATGCAAGTACTATGACAAGTCTCAGTTAGTCTAACGTAGTACACATAGCAAGGTTTTTTTTTTTTTTTTTTTTTTTTTTTAATAAAAAACAAATAGAGAAAATAGAAAAAGAATAGAGAAAGCTAGTGTTGGAGGTATTTTTTAAAGAAAACAAGCAGTTAGAAAATGAAGAGAGTGCAAGTGTTAGAGGGTGAAGTGTTTTTTTTGTTTTTTTTTAATAAAAAAAGAAAGCAAATAGATAAAACAGAATAGGAATAGAGATGTGTTTTTAGCCGATTCTTGAAGATGGCTAAGGATTCAGCTGCTCAGATTGAGTTGGGCAGGTCATTCCACCAGGTGGGAACAGTGAATTTAAAAGTCTGTGAAAGTGATTTTGTTCCTCTTTGGGATGAACAATAAAGCGACGTTCACTTGCAGAATGCAAGCTTCTAGAGGCATATAAGTCTGAAGTAATGAATTTAGGTAAAAATTTGGGTGCAGAGCCAGTGGTGGTTTTGTAGGCAAATATTAATGCCTTGAATTTTATGCGAGCAGCTATTGCTAGCCAGTGCAAATTGATGAACAGAGGTGTGACGTGCATTCTTTTACATTTTACAATTAAAATGTTTCATTCATTCATTCAATAATTTGAATGCATACATTTACATTTATTCATTCAGCAAATGCTTTAATGTAAAAATTAGGAACAGAACAGCCAATAATATTCATAGTTTAACTACTGTAAAGTAAATTATTACACACACTAGATGAGAAGAAAAAGTAGAGACAAATACGTTTTGGTCACGCTTTAGTTTGGGGACCAATTCTCACTATTAACTAAATATTAACTACAACTTTTGCCTTAATAAACTCCTAATTTGCTACTTATTAATACTTAGAAAGGTTATTGTTAAGTTTAGGTATGGAGTGGATTAAAGGATCTAAAATATGACCATGCAGAATAAGGCATTTAAAGTGGACTGTCAAAATAAAGTGTTACCATGCTTGGTCCAAAACTAGGTGTTTTAGAAGGCAGCAATGTTTCAGCATATTGTTGCTGCCTAAATGTTTATCATTTTCATCAGAAGCCTGCCTATGATGCAATAAAATGCTGTCTAGGTATTGGTATTGCTGTTGCTATTTTTTCCTCAATATCTTTACAAAAGTTCCTAATAAGCCCTGTTTTCCATCGATTAGCCTTGAATGTGATCACCAGAGCTCTTGACGCCTCTCATCAGGCAATACAGGACCGATCCTCTTCCTTCTTCTCAACCCCAACCCAAATCCACCATCCCACCCGGGAAAAGCAGCATGTAATAGTTCTCATGTGCTAGACTCTGTGTATTGGCTTGGTCAATTACAATATGAATAACACATGGGTGGCCTCCTTCCTGGTAGCAGAGGATGGTTTTGTGTTTGTGTTTGTGTTTGTGTGTGTGCGAGTGTGTGCGCGTGAGTGAGTGTGAGTGTGAGTGTGTGTGTGTGTGTGTGTGTGTGTGTGTGTGTGTGTGTGTGTGTGAGACACAACACTAGCATCACAGCCTTGGGGTCCAGTGCAATGAGCTTATTGATTTCTGGAGTCTGTGGCCAAACCATTTTCTGCTGCTTCGTGTTGAATAAGTAATGGAGAAGAACTGAATTAATGCTCAGATTGTACTGTTATATTCACTAGGCACCTTGGTCTGACTGTCACTGGACTTGGCTGGAATTGTAAAGTGAGATGCACAGCTGCCATTCTGTATCCAAAAGGAAGTACAGAGTTTCTTGAGGATGTTCACCCTTTTTTTATTTTTCATTAACGAATGACTGGCATACTTATTTACATTCTAATTTGTCTTTCCTTGTGTATATATGTATATATATGACCAATAATAAATAATTTTTAATAAAGATAATAAAGAATGTTTAAGTCTTAGAATGTAGTGCAGAATGTACACTGGTTTAATGGTGCCTTTCTATTGGTCCTTCAGAAATCATTCTAATATGCTGATTTGCTGCTCAAGAAACATTTCTGATTATTATCAATGTTGAACCCAGTTGTGCTGCTCAATATTTTTGTGGAAAATATGATACATTACCATTCAGTCTAGGGTAAGATTAAAAACAAAGCCTATATATACTTTTATTTAACAAGGTTGCATTTAATTCATTTAAGTTACAGTAAAGATATTTATACTTATCACAAATTATTTATATTTCAAATAAATGCTGAAATTTTTAACTTTGTATTTAAATCTTAAAAAAAAATAAAATAAAGTAGAGCCTATCACAGTTTCCACAAACATATTAAGCAAAAACATATAATAAAAATATATTAAGTTTTCAGTATTGATAATAATAAGGACCATTAGTAATAATTGATCGCAAATAATAATAATAATTAAGCAGTAGCCTAAAACAGCATATTAAAATGATTTCTGAAGGAACGTGACACTGAAGACTGGAGTAATGATGCTGAAAATTCAGCTTTAATCACAGAAATAAATTAAAATATGTTTAATAGAAAACCACTATTTTAAGAGGAATATTTCATAGTATTAGTATTTTTGATCAAATAAATTCAGCCTTCTTTCAAAAAATAAATGAATGAACGAATAAAAAGTCTTAATTATTTTAAACATTTGACCGCCAGTGTGTGATGCATGGGAAACAGGCTAGCAAATTATATTTTTTATTAAGCTATAATTTCTAATCAAGGCACTTGATGTGTCTTCAGATTTACAATGTTCTATAAGTTTGAGAATGATATTTTACGGATTTTTAAAAACATTTTCTTAGACACATGAAGAAAGCCTGGATATACATTTACAAACATTCACTCTTATTTTATATTGTGACAAATAATGTAAATGACATTAAGAAATTCGAAAATGCCAGTAGTAGTTTGTATCCCTGAAAATGCAAAACACTTTTTTTTTTATCGTAAACTGTTGGCAAATATTGCTGAATCGTCTCGCTGTTCAGCTGCTTACATCTTACCGCAGCTCGCATTCAAATGCCGTGCAGCACAGCTCTGTGAACAGTAAATCCCGCCGCCTTCGATTTGATTGGCTATTTCAAACATTTTGACATTGACCAGCACTTTTGAGCCGGAGCACGCTAAAAATAATTAGAATGATTGATTCAAGTGGGCCGCGCTGGCCATTCGTATGGGCCGATGGAAGGCTATAGGCTACGTACATTTACTAGAATTCATTCTTTATATTTCCGCAACGGGCCGGCCCACATTGTACAGCGGCCCACCGGGAAAACTCCCGGTGCTCCAGATGGCCAGTCCGCCACTGCATATTTGCAATAGTAAGATGTATAGAGAGATATAAGAATATGCTGTTACTTTACTTGCAATTACAGTGTTGCAACTCATATGGACACAATAAGTATAAGCATAAATTATAAGGTAAGTACGTAGTAGTTAAAGACGTGTAATCTAAAGTGGGACTTGTTGGTTTACTTAGAACAAACCCTCAATTTGTAAAACATGACAAAAACTCCTTGAGTCCTACCACAGAGGAAGAAATCCCTGGTGGTACGTAAAGTAACTTGCTTGCACTAGATAGGTTTTCATTTTTGCAACTGCAAAAAGGCTCAAATTTCACAGCCCAAATGGAAAAGCACCTACGTCTCCATTGCCCCACAGTGTAGCATCTTATCTCTGAAAAATGGGCCTGTCTTTATTTCCTGTTGCTCTGGCACATGGCACAAGCCATTGTCACAGAGTTACACCTCTGCCTGTGGCTGACTCAGGATGAAATGTTAAGTTGTTATCTACAAACCTGTGGGTGTGGAGACAACGGCTCTTTTTGGATCCGCAAGCCTTGTGAGAAAAATAACTTATTAAACTACACATATAACAAGGTTATATTTGAAAGATTTGGTCAAAACAGCATATCAATTCTTGCCGCCTAAACCTATTTTTCTGTACTGAGAGTTTAGCTCATTTGTGTCCAAATTGTTAAATTTCTTCCCAATTTGAAGTGTGACATCTCCCCATTGCTGTTTTCAGAACTTTCCACAAGTTTCCACAAATGTAATTCAGTATAGATGCTTTTGGGTGCTGGGTACTTCAATAGAGTCGAGAATTTTGTCTTAAGCAAGCCATTTTAGAGTGTGTTTGGTAGGGGTGACCCTGAATAGTCAAAGATTCGATGCTTCGATAGGAGGAGCCTGATTCGACTCCCAATCTCACAGTTGTGGCTAGAAGGGATACAGCAAAAACCAGAAGCTAACAAATTTAATTTTCTAACTATTAAGGCCTTTCCACACTGAGCGCGGGAAAGGGAAATTAATTTTGGACACGATGACGCACTGGAATAAAACAACAGCTTCCTATGGATGCTTCCACATAGGCCGCGAACATTCGTGCACTGAAAATGCGAATGTTTTTTTTTTGTCCACTCCGATGAACCTTTTCAGTTTGGCAAAACGAAAATACGGGTCATCCAATAAGATTTGAGCATTACATCACATGGCCAAAGCAGCTGCTGTTGCACAAAAAGCAGAGAGTGGTGGCGCTGTTTCGAAAACCAGTGTAAACAAACAACGAAGAAGAGAAGAGTATTCTGGTAGAGAGAAGAGAATGGAGTTCTTGTTATCATTGATATCTGAGAACAGATTTATTCTCACACGTTCTTAATATCATTTCTATTAATATCATTTCCCAATGAATTATGTGATCTGAAGAGCACTGTTCATTTTATTCCATGTGCGTGAGTGTTATGAGTCAGAGCGTGTTCACTTTCTAGATCTTCCGTATAAACAGATGAGTGAAACATGTTTCTACATATGAAATATTAAAGCAAATAGAAATATGATTATGATGATATATTTTCTGTATGTGTTTTGTATGCAGCTCATGGTATTTTTAATAACAATAAAGGATGATTATGATGATGTTAAATCCATATACGAGATACATATCTGAGGAAAAATGCATTGTTATTTGGCGCCACCTAGCGTGCAGACATGAATTAGCAGAAGGCGATCAATCGCAACACAGGCAACGATTAGTTCTGTGACAAAAAGCAAAACCAATGTTACTCAACTATCGAGAAGAAACAAAGTAACCTCGGCGTCCGATCACAGGCCTTCCCGCTCCTTGAGTTCTCTCCAGCGCTGGAAAGCTGATCCGATATTTACACGGGTCCTACTTCTTGCTTTATCATGTCTACACCGGACGCGAGCAGGGCCACGTTATCCTAATGGGCATGTTGGGCTGCAGTCTAATGGGCAGCCTAATGGGCCCCGAACACTAGGGGGCCCCCCGAGACAATTCTCCTGTTCCATATAATACGGAATCGTCCTGTATTAAAGGCATCAGAGAAGCGTTCCGTATGAAAGATATACGGAACGCAGTTTGTTCCGTATTTGGTGGTATGGGTTGGGGGGTGTATGGGGGGGGCCCCGCAGCTGTGTTAGCCCAGGGCCCCGCAAAACCTTAACGCAGCACTGCGTGGCGCAACAAAATACTATAGAACTCATTATAATCAGTGATGCTGTCTACAATGGATGCGGCACGACACGACAAATCCCCGACAATAAACTGCTGCCGCATTCTATTTATGAGGTATTGACACAAATTTTAAATGCTTTGTCGCGTCCAGTGTAGACAGACTTTAGCTGTTGCGGCGCGATGCGATGCAACACGACAACTGTCGCGTCCAGTGTAGATCCACCATCTCTATCTTTCTGTCGTCGCTTGGCTCGGCTAATGTCCGTCATGTGCACTGAGTGCTCTCTCCTCCGCATTATGATTAGACACGCCCCTTACTGCTGATTGGCTACAAGTTTGTTTTGGTACTCGGCCCGACTTTACATAAATACATACCCCACCTTTAATAACTACTGTCATACACATAACGTTGTAATGAGAGAACTATTGTAAAAATTGTTGTGACTTCTTAGGGTTTCGCTGACGTTTAATGTTAACTATCTTTTAATCAAAACATAAAACATTATTTTTGTATCTGCGAGGCATCACATTTTCCCTGTGTGTTAACGTCAGTAATTATGACTGTCGAATGTCTGACTTAACTCTTAATGTATTTTGCCCCCCGCCCCCAAACATATGATTCGACTATCGGTCGACTATCGGCAAGATTCGACAATTCCGATTCGACTATGTAAATCCTTAGTCACCTAGGCGACACCCCTAGTGTTTGGTGTTGTTGTCTTTGACAAGTTGGACACTGCACTCCCAACTGCTTTGGTGTCATCCTGAAGGTTACACATTTTTAAGGTGCCAGTAAATCAACATATATCATGGAATAAGTTTGAGAGAAGAGATCTTATTTTTCTTTTGACTGTTTGTGAAGGTGAGACTCTCCAGATTCGCCATTGGCAGCTGCTATAAGATCAAGCGCTTGAGGAGGGTGGAGAACTGATCCCATGGGAAGAAGGTGGATGCTCTTAGGAACTATCCTCAACCCCAGATAAAGAGAGAGTCATTTGTTTTCCTTGGACTAGGAAAGCCAAGATTACAGTTAGAGTTTTATTCTTTGTTAGTGTTCATTGTTGGATTTCCCTCTAACACACTAGGATAGCTAGCAAGTTTCCATGATCTAAAGAGGAAGAGAAATTGGTAATTCCACATAAGGAGACTCCGCATGCACCTGACTTTAATATACACTTTATCTTGCATATTTACCAGAGATTTCCTGATGGGACAGGTATTTCCTTGAAACCTCTGAGAAGGATCTTTCCCATCACATCCAGAATGTCTGTAAGCAACAACGGAAAGTAAAGAAAATACCCTGCCAAGAAACTGGTAAGCTCTGTAGTTTTTTTTTTTTTTTTGGCTAAGGTTCCACAGGTCATGGTCCACTCTGTGTTGATCGCTGAAGCTAAGGATCACAAACCCCAAAGTGGCACACTCGTTTCTCACACTCGGAGAACAGGATAACTAACAGAAACACATATAGACTCTCCAGAATCTGTTTGTGTCTGTCAATTTTCAAAGAACTTATATGCAGATTTGAACTGTTTTGTTGAACTATAGTCGGGATTTGTACCAGAATGCTTCACCTCACATGCAACGCCGTATTTTATGAGCTACCGAGCAAACCCCCTGCATCAGAAAAGCCATACATATGGAGCAGCATATGTGACACTAACATTCAAAAGTATCAGTTTTTGGATCTGAAATTTTTGAAATCATAAGACAATATTATGCAAGGAATTGTGTGAAAAATTAGACTTTCTTGATGGAAACTCTAGACCTATAAATCAAAATTTGTCTGAAAAGGAATTAAAGTTGTCAGAATTTTACTGCCTCTAGTGTTCAATTCAACTGGAAACAGAAGCGATTTGTACATATGGGTATGATTTTTGAGTTTTGCAGAAACTTAGGTAGAGGCACGTGGGTAGCAGAGTAGTTAATGGGCTGTTGCTGAGAGCACTTTGAGTTGAACCATGCCTTCATTTTCCATAACGCAGCCCGACTCCTCTGAGAGTTGAAGTGTAATTTTCATACGCAGGCAGAAGCTGCATTGTCCACGGGCCTTTCATGTAAATGAGCCATTTAATTTTATCTCTCTTTTCTGCTCCAGAGGTGTGTCACCCTGTTTGACTACACTGACTGTCTCTATTGTCTCTCTCCATCTTCTCTTTGTTTCCAAATCCACAAGGAAAGTTGGCTGTACACAATGTGGGCACTTCTCTTTTCTCTCAGAGGGGCTATTGTGTTTCTGTTTTTAGGAGGAGGAGAACAGAGAGGATGGGAGGAGGTGCGCACACAAACACACACACACACACACACACACACACACACACACACCAATCTACACACATAATCACTGACAGTGGCTACATTGCTGAAGTGTAGCATCTCCCTCAGAGCCCCCAATGATCAAGACACTTCCTCTTATTGTGGGCAACAGGAAGTAAGCAAAAACTAGGTTTCCACTCTAAACTTTTTAAACCAATTGACAAAAAATGAACAAAAAGAGATTACAATACAACAAAAATGTGATGTTTATACAAGTTTTGTATGACGATGTAAATGTAGCACCTGAATGAATGGAGTTGTGTGAATGGATAAATGACTAAGAGGCAAAAAATGTATTTTGGATATTTTGAGAATCAGTGTTACAAACTATTCCAGCTATGTCAGCATTTAGAGATGAGAAACAGGAAAACATGTTTTTTTGAGCTCAAGTGACCTCAACCTCCCATCCCCCATTCAGAGTATTCACATGCACACGCACAAAAACACACCTTGGAACGTCCTCAGAAATGCTACACTCACCTAAACACGTGCGCACAGATACCAACCCCGTCCATGAATCATTAACCATCTGCTGGTTAGAGAGGGAGAGAGACAGCTCTGTCCTTGGAGTGGGACGGCCCATAGGATCGTGACTCTAATTGAAGCAGCTGGGGGGCAGATTGTAAAGAACCCAAAAGGCTGTTCAGCTGGAGGAAACCACAGAGCAGCTGCAGAGAGAGAGACATGCTGGGAGAAAGAGTTAGCAAAGAGCACAGACAGCCAGAGACAGAGAACTATTATTCTTTTAATTGATTAATAGTTTCTCCAAGTGGGTAAATCTTTCTGAAATAGGGTGGACCTACTCTATTCTCAAATTTCATCATGAGTAATATGAAGTGTACCCCTGTCCTTAGCCTTAAGCAATGTTACTTTAGTATCGTTGATATTAACAGTTTGAATTAGTTTTCATTTCATATTTTGTTTCCATTGTAATGCGTTTGTTGTGTTTTTGCAATTTTATTCTTTTTTTTAATTATTAATTTTTATTTCAGTGTTATTTTTTGTTATATTAGTACATCGATTTCAACTAAAGGAAAATGTGAAATATTAGCAAGAAGCTGAAATAAAATAATTATAAAAATAAAACAGCACGTTTTAGTAAATTGCCAGTTTGTGGATCATTTCTAAATATAGCTCACACCAAAATGAATGTTTAATAGTAAACACGTTGAGGCTTTGTCAGTTCATGAAGTGATCAGGTGTTTCCCACAAAAGTCTGATTTCAGTGCTGAATTTGTTATAAAGCCTCTCCTCCACTGGAATCCATTAAAATCCATTATCTGTACTGACATGGTCAAGTTAAGGGCAACAGTCCAAAACAGGAAAAACTTCACTCTAGGAATGAACAAATTGGCATCAATGAGTTAGAATTTAGGTCTTTGGTCAGTGCCGTTGTGCTACGGGCATCTTGAGTTTGAATCCCAACTCGAGCACTTCAATCCCTGCCCCCTCTCTCTCCCATTTTGCTTTCTGTCAGTTCTGATCTGTCCTATTGCAATAAAGGCAAAAATTCCAAAAAAAATAAATAAATTTAAAAAAAAGAATTTAGGTGTTTGAAATAAACAGTGCAAATAAAAAGATATAAATCATGTTTCATATGATAAATGCATTTTATTGAAGCCACAACACTGAAAAATGCACAGTACTCTAACTTCTAGTCTAAGGTAAAGTCAGTATGTACAAATATTTGTCCTATATCATAAAATAACATGATTGAAAACTATAGGAACTATAAATTGACATCCTGTAGAGCTGTAGTTGGGCCCTGTTGACAAATAACGTGTGGCGCTGCCGTACAATAATAGAAAAGTTGTGTTTCTTGTTCAGTGTGCGGCCCTCTTTACACTTTGTTTTTCTAATGTTAGAGGTTGCTTGTTGGAGGGCATAATTTATGGATCATAGCCTAGGGTGACCATATGTGCCATTTTTCCCAGACGTGTCCTGGCCAGGATTTCTATATTTGATTCAAAATACCTCAAGAGCGTTTCGAAAACATAAGGAACCGATGTCATACTCCGATCAGTCCGCACACGCAAACAAAGCCAAATCCTAGATATTTTAGGAAATATAGAAATCCTGGCAAGGATGCATCTGGGAAAAATGGCACATATGGTCACCCTATCATAGCCCACCAAGTTAGCTAGAGAGTTGATATGTGTTGATTCCAAGTGTCAGTTTCAAACCCTGAATGTATTATGTCCATGGTGGTGGACACAGGACTGCAATTCCCAGCATGCATCACAGTAAAAATAAACAGGTTGAATTACTAATCTGTTGTTGACTGTTTAAGGTTGACATGACCTCAAAGTTGGTCCCGCTTCTTTTCTTAATGCATGTTACAGGTCTTATTGCAAAACATTAATCTGTGCATTTTGTTTTTATTAAACATATTTTGATGTCGTAATCATTAATTAATAATCTTGCGAAATCACTGCGAAATAATGTCGTAACTTAAACCCGTTCACACCACTAGCAGCACACAGCCACAATGTGTCATGTTCCCTATCATTTTTTAATTGAAAGCAGTTGACTTCTAGCGATAGTGACCATTGGTGATAGAATGTAGGCATATATAAAAGCTTAACTTTATGCAAATGAGCTGTGACTTTCAGGAGCAACTACCAATGGGAGTGAAATCAGTAAAGCGCACGTGATCCGCATCCTGTAAGATTATGTCAACAAGATGAACAAGTTAATAATATCAGTCAATGTATTCAGTTTTTAAACTAAGATCTTATATTAAATCAAGATCATTCACCATAAATAAATTGCAAGCTTTACTTTGGGCAAATGGCTCTATGTTTGTCTTGTCTTTTGTGAGCAAACAGAGCTCACTTCAGCCAGAAGTACCACTGGGAATTGACCTTATCCAACCCCAGCTCTCACACCAACCGGTGGTCTTCACCATGTGGGCTGTGAGCCTGAATGATTCTGTGAACCCAGATAGCCTGAGGCTTGTGCTCTGGCCACACAGAGATACTGTAGCCACAGTGGCATAGAGCATGCATTGTTTCTTTTTTATTTTAAGCACTAATTTCATGTAAATACAACCTTTCCTTCCAGAATATTTTTAAGTGGAAAGTAAACTGATTCAGTGTCAACAACAAGTAATGACATCCATGAATGCCATTCATAATATTGCTAGGGAACCAGTTCCTAGTGTCCTAATCAGGAGCCACTGGCGACTAACAGCTACAGCTTCATTGGCAGTGGGAATGAGGCTTTACATTTCCTATGATTTGCTCACTTGATGTCTTTGACTTATGAGAGTTAAGCCATTAATGTTGCATACCTCCAATGCTCACTTTTTACCATGGGTAGTGACTCAAAAAATTGTCAGTAGGTAAACAGAAGGGAAATGCAAATAAAAAAAATTGTCAGTAACACTGAAGTATTACTGAAGGGACCAATTCTAACTCTGTTAACTAGTTGCTTATTAGCATGCCTATTATTAACACATTTGCTGTTTATTAGTACTTATAAAACACATATTCTGCTTGACCATATTCTACGTCCCTAATCCTAAACTTAACAACTACCTTACTAACTATTAATAAGCAGCAAATTAAGAGTTTATTGAGGCACATGTCTTAGTTAATGGTTTGTTAATAGCGAAAACTGGACCTTAAAATAAAGTCTGACCAAATCTTCTAAGTTCTTAAACTAACAATGACTGTTTACATGCACCCTCAAAATGTGATTACAATGGGATTTTTGCAATATTGCAACTGAACTTTACCTGATCTAAATAATACTTTGATCAAGCTGATGCGATTAAGCTCATAATTATATTAAAATATGTGGCATATGCTGATTTTAATCGCAATAAATAGGCAAGTAAACACCTTAATTGCATTATTTCTGACCAAAATGCTCAGACGTACACAGATGACGTGTGTTGTTCACACTAATTCATGTATGAACTCTGTGACATTCAGATGTTTTCCATCCACTCTGCATGGCTGAACTCAGTCAACACAATTCAACACAACTCACCGCCACGAGTAGCGAGGAACTGTTCAGCATGGCGCCGAATAATTAGCCAATACGTCCATAGAAATCTGTTTTGCATTTGACATAAGCAGCTTAAAACAGTGGCCATAGTAACACTCCTACTGTATGTTATTATGTGCATTGAGGTATGTGAACAATAGCGGTAAAAATAACCACAGCTCTTAGCAAATAATTACAATTGAGTGAGGTTTGCTCATGTCAAACATCTAATTGCAATTAAGTCCTTACTCTGATTATTGGAAATAATGGCATTATTGGCTCACATGATAAACAAAGTCTGGTGGTTTATTTTCTGTGGTATTCAACTGCATGCCACAAATGCTGTCCATGGATTTAACCTGCAATCTTCCTAAATGCACTACTGACTGTCGTCTTGTTTTTAGTTATTTTTCACAGTGTCTTGTTGTTTTTGTCCTGTGGCATTGTGAGGAATGGGCCTATCAGTTTAGAGCAGTGATGCAACAGAGATGTAACAGTTAGAGTATCAGTGGCTCGGTGAAAAAGGAAAGAAAGGGTAAAGCTCTATGTGTGTGTGTGTGTGTGTGTGTGTGTGTGTGCGTGTGCGTGTGCGTGTACATGTGTGTGTGTGTGTGTGTGTGTGTGTAGTAGTAGCATATAGAGTAAGGCCAGTGCAAGCTGTCACACTTTTGACTTGAAGAGGCAGCCTGCAGTCTGGAAACACAACACTCACTGGATAAAAGATCTATTGTGAGCTGCAACAGTCTGTAGGAGACAAAGCAGCATTGTCTCTCTCTCTCTCTCTCTCTCTCACACACACACACACACACACACACACACACACACACAAACACATAGTCTAAGATGTGGTCCATCATTACAATGCTAAAGAACCGAAGAACAACAGGAGGTGTAGAGAGCTGCGGTGGAGTAAAGTGAAAGAATGAATCAGACGTTTAAACAGAGAATACAAGTGACTAACCTTCTGCATTGCTCAATTCATGCTCCATAGCCATTGGCTATTCTGAGTGTTCTCCCAGCATGCTCTCTGATGTAGCCCAAATTTCACAGTCAGGATTCCCAATGGCATTACACAAGCAAAGACTGGGGCTCCAGAAGTAACCAGAGGCTCGTTTCATCAGTTAGGAAACATGCATGTCCCTAGACAAATCTCATAATAATACAAAGACAGGGGCTGGGCAGCATGACAGTGTATAAATGTTTGATATGGATTCTGCTATAGTGTTTAAACCAGAGTATATACAGCTTATTTATAAGGAAAACAATGATCACTGGATTAATAAAGCAATTGATCAATCCAGCAAAAAAGCCCCACTTTATATTAGGTGGCCTTAACTATATACTTAAATCAAGAATTAAGTACAATATAGGTATTGTGTTCATATTGTATTGCAAAACACTTCTGCTGCTATTGAGGTGGGATATATAAAGTTAGGGACAGGTTTGGTGGTAAGGTTTAAGGGTGGGTTAAGGTGTAAGGGATGGGTCAACAGTGTAAGTATACTGTCAGACCTTTGTTCCTGTCTTGTGTTGTGGTTTTCTGTCTCATGTGCTCCCCTTGACTTAGTTCTCCCTCGTGTTTCCTTATGCCCATATTTGGTTCTGTTCCTGTCCCTGTCCCCATTTAGTTAATTCAGTTCCACTTGTGTTTGATTAATTACCTCGTTTAGTTTCTGTTACTTAAGCCCTGTGTTTTCCACTGTCCAGTGTCCGGTATTAAACGTCGATATTGTGCTTCATGTGAGTCTCTCCCTGCCTAGTGTTACCCCTTTGGATTGTTTGTTAAAGACTGTCGTTTTGAGTTTATCCATGGCTCCTCGTTCCTCGTCTTGTCACAGTAGGTGACCGTGACAGAATACTGGACCTATACATAGTGAGCACCAATCTACCCTACGTTTTATTTTCCCGTTTTTTCTCAGTGATTTCTTTTGATTTTTCTAATGGATCCCCTGGAGCAGTTATCTTCCATATATCAAGATGGCCATCCCCTGTAGGAGTACATCCATGAATTCCTCACCTGCTCTCAACAAGCTTCCCTCGACCGGTGGACTCCTGTGGACTGTTTCAGGGGTGGTCTGGATGAGGGGATCGCTAAGCGGATGCCACTGGCCGGGTCCAGGTGGACCCCGCCCAATTACATCAACCTGGCTCGGTCCGTCAGCGGATCCCGTCTCCTCACCGCCAGACCTGAAGCATCACCCATTAATTCCATCCATCCAAAGTCAAGTCCGCCGGCCGCTCATCAGTCAAGTCCGCCGGCCATTCCTCAGTCAAGTCCATCAGCTGTTCGTCAGTCCAGCCCGCCGGCCGCTGCAACCCTAAGCCCTCAGCTGACAGCTGCTGTCACCCTCACCCCTAACCAAAGAAGGAATCTGAGGAGGAAAAGGTTGTCAGCTCCAGCCCCTGAGTCCACTCCAGTGTCAGCTCCAGCCCCTGAGTCCATTCCAATGTCAGCTCTAGCCTCTGACCAGAGTCGAGAGATGGCTCTAGCCCCTGACCAAATTTGAGAAATGGCTCTAGCCCCTGACCAGAGTCAAGAGATGGCTCTAGCCCCTGACCAGAGTGTAGTCATGTCCCCTGAAACCGTGCTTATAAGTCTTGTCTTGTCCAAAGAAAAAATTCCAGCTGGTCTTGTCTTGTCCATAGAGACTCTTCTGAAGCTGGCTGTTTCTCTTGTCTTGGCCACGGAGGCCATTTCCAAGCCGCTTGCTTCTCCTGTTGCCTCTATGGAAGTGGTTCCTGAGTTTAACCCTGAGAGGGCCCCTGTCACTACATCCAGCCCAAGGAGGGCGGTTGTGCTCACGTCCAGCCCAGAGACGGCCCCAGATTCTGAGTCTTGCCCAGAAAGGGCTCCTGTTCTCCAGTCCAGCCCCAAGAGGGCTCCAGTCCCCGGATCCAGCCCAGAGAGAGCTCCAGTCCCGGAATCCAGCCCAGAGAGGGCTCCAGTCCCCGTATCTAGCCCAGAGAGGGCTCCAGTTCCTGAGTTTAGCCCCAAGAGGGCTCCTGTTCCTAAGTTTAGCCCAGAGAGGGCCCTTATTCCCATGTTCAGCCCAGAGACTGCTGTTGTTCCCATGGAGGGCCTCAGAGATCGTGATTTCCCCCATGGATTTTTTTTGGGGGGGGGGTTATAGGGCTCCGGCCATGGAGACCGGGCCGAAGGATGAGGCCAAGGCCACGGAATCTCCCTGAGCTCCCTGCCCCACCATGGCCTCCTGAGCTCCCTGCACCGCCATGGCCTCCTGAGCTCCCTGCACCGCCATGGCCTCCTGAGCTCCCTGCCACGCCATGGCCTCCTGAGCTCCCTGCTCCACCATGGCGTCCTGAGCTGATCCACCATGGCTCCCTGAACTGTCTGATCTGCCCTGGAGGCCTTCCGTCCTGTAAGCCTGTCCCTAGAGGCCTCCAGAGTGCCAACCCCCCCTCCCTGGTAGATGTCATGTGGCGCGTGGACGTGCCTTCCGGGAGGGGGAGGTAATGTCAGACCTGTGTTCCTGTCTTGTGTTGTGGTTTTCTGTCTCATGTGCTCCCCTTGACTTCATTCTCCCTCGTGTTTCCTTATGCCCATATTTGGTTCTGTTCCTGTCCCCATTTAGTTAATTCAGTTCCACCTGTGTTTGATTACTTACCTTGTTTAGTTTCTGTTACTTAAGCCCTTTGTTTTCCACTGTCCATCGCCCGGTATTAAACGTTAATGTTGTGCTTCATGTGAATCTCTCCCTATGATTAACTATAAAAGGGATGTCTTAGAGAGGCAGAGTCTCTCAGAAGTAAATATGGGCAGAGGCTCTCCAATCTGTGAAATAGTGCATAAAAAGATTGTGGAATACTTTAAAAACAACGTTCCTCGATGTCAAATTGCAAAGGCTTTGCAAATCTCATCATCTACAGTGCATAACATCATCAAAAGATTCAGATAAACTGGAGAAATCTCTGTGCATAAGAGACAAGGCCAAAGACCTTTGTTGGGTGCCCGTGATCTTCAGGCCCTCAGACGACACTGCATCACTCATCGGCATGATTCTATCATTGATATTATTAAAAGGGCCCAGGAATACTTCCAGAAACCACTGTCAGTAAACACAATCCGCCGTTCGATCTGCAGATGCCAACTAAAGTTCTGTCATGCAGAAAGGAAGCCATGTGTGAACATGGTCCAGAAGCACCGTCGTGTCCTGTGGGCCAAGGCTCATTTAAAATGAACTGTTTCAAAGTGGAAAAGTGTTCTATGGTCAGACGAGTCCAAATTTGACATTCTTG
>JAFVLL020019685.1:5903-95916 GCA_021397915.2 Tor tambroides
AATTACACTGTAAAAAAAAAAAAAAAAAAAAAAATCTGTAGTTTTTACAAAATTTTGGCAGCTGTGGTCTCAGGATATAATAATTTTGACCCATACAATGTATTTTTGGCTATTGCTACAAATATACCCCAGCGACTTAAGACTGGTTTTGTGGTCCAGGGTCACATTTATAACCCATAAATAAATATAGTTACCTAAAATGGCACCAGAGAACAAGTCCAGACTTTAGATAAATGATATATTATACATTTCTACAAAACCATGATGTTTATAACCTCACCTATGAGCAGAATATTTATATCTCCTCTGATGCGCGTTCCATTCTCCAGGTTGGTCTCATTGCCTCCCAACAGCAGACACAGAATAGCCTTCTTTATGTACTCATGGCCATGAATACTGGGAGCCAAAGAACGACTCAGTTGCTCAAAGATGTCCTGAAACATACCAATACTCTTACCTTGCATAGCAAAAATGAAAGATCAGAGCTGCATTTCCCAAAAGTATCATACACCTTAATACCTTGTAGAAACCATTGGGACCAGTTTATCATTAGTTTATCAAGAATTGCAGCCAAGTGTAGAATAAAATCACTCATTAAATAAAGATGTTTGCGCCTCTTCTTACTTTAGCATGAGCTTTGCAAAACTTCTTTATCTTGGCAACATCACCTGCAGAGAATGTCGGCACAATCTCCTTACTCATAGGCTTCACATTGTTAGCCAACAGGATTGTTCTGCAGAGAATCACAGATTCATCTGAGGACACGACATTCCAGTCCTGATCTCAGAATAGAGTTCAGATACACACACCTGAAGGTCCCAGAGGTGAAGCCACCCTGTTTCGCAGGCAAACAACGGTAGACCCCTACAATCTGCACACGGTCACCTGGTTTCACCCGGTCGACGAGGTCATCGTTGGCAATAATGTCGACAGAACGTGGCAGCTGTCCAGCAGGGGCTTTCTCTGGCATCTCCTGAATGGTCAACGTCTGGTGGTCCTTATAGCAGCACAGCCCAAACTCTGTCTCCAGAGGATTGTTTTCTTCATCCTACACATGCAAGACTTATTTCATGATTCATAACATTCTTAATACAAAATCAGTGGTCAACAAAGTATGGTTATTGGGATTTTTCCAAGTAGAACACTCTCCCGGATCAACATCCATATTTCTGTGACAGGAATGTTACAGGCCCAGCAAAAGAGGATGATATAGGAATGTCTCTCCACACACAAATTACATTATTTAATTGAATTTAATTAAATATTTACTCTAAATCATTTACATTGTTCAATAAATACAATGAGTTTAATAAATACATAAATGTAATTATACATTTAAATTGTTAGATTAATAAACAAAAGAAAAAAGCTATAAACACTTAAATTAAATAAATTGTTAAATTAACATTAATGAATACATGTTACATAAATGTTTGTAACATGAAATTTAATTAAATTGGTAAATAACATTACATGTTACATTTATAAAGAAAGTTTTAAAATTGAAAATAAAAACATTAAATATATGACCTGTGCAAAATATAACTCACTCACTTTAGTTGGATAGATGGCACTGGAAGGAAAAGCGTCCAATGAGGCAAGATCAGTGTATTTTCGTTCCAGGGTTTTCTTGGTGGCTGGACAATAGTGGACACTACGCATAATTTTTGGCCTGACCAAGGAACCTACAGATCATATCAAAATTACAAGTTAGAAATAACGCATAATGCATAATGATAATTAAGGTGGAGTAAACATCACATTATAAATGTGCATATCAATAGCTCAGACCTAAATATATTAAACAAAAAAACAGGGCCTGAAATTCTGAACAAAATTGTATTATATTTAACTATGTGAAATTACAAGCCTTAAAAACTTGAGCAATGATAATTTGTAAAAAAAAAAAAATTAAAAATAAATAAATCCTTCTCACATTTGGTCACAATGCCTTCCACACACACAAGGTTTCCCAGAAAGCGTGCGCTTAGAGTACGTGGAGAGACATGTTTGTTCCCAAAGCTGCCCTCAAAACCAACATGGAACTCTTCAAACTGCTTAGCGTAAGTGGTGTCTATTGAAGCCACAAGATCCTTTAGGGCTTTTTGGAACGCCACCAACTCAGCAAAAGCATTATTCAGTAATCTATTGAAAAGAGACCATTAATCAGATGAGCTTCAAGGACAAACTCATAGACAAAGTACTTCATGATACAAGACAATTGTGGGAAGGCTCAAAATAAAATAATAAAATACTTACTCTTTAGCTCTTTTTTCACTTTTTCTTCTCAGGTCATTAATGTTTACAATAAGACGACACTGGCCATCAGAGACCATACTCCTGACCTTTTCATGATAAATGCCTTGGTCTTGCTGTAAATGACAAAAAGATAAATGACATTCAACGCAGAGATTGCAAGGGTGTTTACACAAACCAACTGACCCACATAAAATCAAAAACAAAAAGAAAAGAATTCACATCGTCATCCAGAAAGTCCAGGTACTCCCTCTGAGACTCTCTCAGCTCAAGGTCCTCTAACCCAGTATCCATTTCCACAACACCAGTGTCAGCATGTGAAATACTATAAACTACAATATCAAATCATTTGCAGTTAAACACTACAAATCAAAGACGCAGACATGAATGACAACCAAATGTCTGTCGTTGAAAACCAGGTGGACGCATGCCTACAAATCAATTATGTTAATTAGACTCATTAAGCTATTTGGAGCCTGTGATTATCAGTTATACAACCACAGGGACCTGCATCCAACTATGCAACTGTTGAAAATAAAGGTGAATTTAATAGAAATGTCTTCTCTTCCTGGACACAATAACTAAAAGCTATTTATCCCCTTAAAATGATCTGATTTCTTGAACAAAAAGGACAATGAAAGAGAGGAATGTGACCCTTGTAAAATGTCAAGTCGCATGCAGTAGTGTATCTTTTTCTAATGAAACAACCCCCACAGTATTCATTTATTCTTTTATACTGTATTTGACAAAAGAGACATCTGAACATGCTATCATAATATGAACCCATAAATAAAGATGTTACAGTGTCTCCGTCTGACAATAACTTATTCAGTGAACTAGAGTTTATTTCGTGCTGCGGGATATTTACAGTTGACAGTGTCACATAGTTGCATAATCCGCATATAAATTATCTAATTTTCTTTTATTACCACATTCCAGGAGGTAGGAACCTCGGGGCGACAACCCATTTCTAGTGTTTTGTATGTAAGCGATTAAGCCAGCGTTTTGAATAAATGAATCTTCTTTCGTTCTGGTTCACAGTTCAGTGAGTGCAAGAGCAAATAGCATTCAAGTGCGAGCTGTGAAGACACATTTTATTGGTTGGACCTGCTACGAACACGCAGTGTTGCCAACTTAGCAATTTTGTTGCTAAATTTAGCAACTTTTCAGACTACCCTAGCAACTTTTTCTTCCACCTAGCATCTAGCAACAAATTTAGCAATTTTTTTTAATTTATTTGGCAACTTTTAGCAACTTTTGATAAGTGACAATAAAAACGGACACATTTTCCATCCAAATTACACAAAAAGAGGAAACCAAAGATGCCTACCAGTACACACATCACGTGAATTGAGTTAGTGGCTATTTGCAATTGTTTAATTTTATAATAATAATAATAACTGAATAAATGTTCATTTATGATACACTTTGTTAGTAGCTTGTACTTGCGATTGTTGATCAGTTAATACACTGTAAGAAAAATGGAAAAGATACTAGTAATTTTCCAGGACATTATTATCCATTGTAGCCCTGTAACCCGAAAACACAATGCATAATTTAAAATACAGGTAAAAAACAATATGGAATATTATTTCATATTAACATACTGTAGTAGACTGTGCCCCATTTTACAGACTTTTCTTGAAGTGTAGCATACTAACTATCTACTAATACACTGCTTAAAGCATAATTGTTGAGAATGTGTATAGTATTACTAGTTTAATAACTATTAAAAAAAACTTAAATTGTAATCATTCAAAAATGTGTAAGTGTTCAATAATTCAATGTATTTAAGTTATTTATATTTTAATATTATATTATGCATATTATTTTACAAACAAATCTAAATTAACAGTATTATTTTGAGATTTAATGTTGTGACTCAATTTTGCGCCGTGATTACGCAATGATGTCATCACAATGTCATTTAGCAACTTTTAGCAACAAATTGACCTTCCTTTAGCAACTTTCTCTGAAAATTAGTTGGCAACACTGCGAACACGCCATCTTGAAGCAAAGCAACATGTCTCGACCATGTAAATATATCTTGGGATGCCGTTCGTTGTTTATATTATATATTGTGCTCTGCGCGATCTCTGATATGTGTGTGTGCGTGCTTCTATGAAAGCAGCGAAGCCTGCATATAGTTTTGGTTTAGTTACAAACCCGAGCCCGAAGCTATCCATTAAACATTAACCCGAACCCGACCCGAAACCCGAAAGTATTTCGGGACCCGTCGGGTAGCAGACCTCTACTGTAAGTACTCAGAGATTCACAGAACAAATCAGTGAATGAATCTTTTTAGTGAACTGATTCAAACGAAGCGAGTCGCTGGAATGAATCAAACACTATGTTCTCTCCTCACTGATGTAAGTTTAGAGCCAAAACAGAGCCACTTCTGTTGCGGACACAAGTCTGTGATCTCAGACGGCAGTCTTGCTCCCGTTATCACGGATTGGATCGTTTAGTACAGCGAATAAGCGACCAAATAACGCGGTTTGACTATATTTGGTTGCCGTGTCTGTCACCTGCTCATCACAGGTCCTCAACCCCACCCTTTCTGTAGGTAATGATCGCGAGATTTCACTGACGGGGTTCGGTCAAAATCTCATGTCTGCGGGAAAAAGCGGAGTTTTGATTAGGAAAAACAAAACAAATGTGATCGACGTCTATTGAACAGGTACGCTGTGTTTGTTCAGCGTGTTTAGAAACATTTGATATATGTGTTAAGAAAAAACGAAAGCTTAATGTTTGGGCTGAAGTCAACTGAAACAAGAGACAAGTGAAACTTAATTACCGATAGGCTACTAGGCGCAGGTTGTTTTGCGTTAATGTGAGACAGCAAGCGGAAACATCTTTAGTTAAAAGAAGGATTGTGGTTATGATGTGACAGATTTGCTTTTTTAAAATACAAACTTATTTACTGAAAAATGTTTGCTGTATTGTTAATGATGGATAATTATAGAGATTTTACACTATAAACCCAGAGTCTACGGAACTCTGGATGTTACGGTGAGTTTGTGCACAGATAAATCAAATTTATAAGCTATAATGTATATAGTTAATATATCCATAAAAATGTATGTACATAAATGTCATTAATGGAAAGCATTACATCCCTTTTTATATTGGGGTCTCTGGGTTGCCTCAAAGTCAGGGTCCCTGGTTCTGTAAAATATAAAAATTTTTATTCTATAAACACATAATACACCAAAGCATATTTCCCTCATGAAGCAATGAGCCAGCCGTCCAGAAACCATCGTCCACAGAGAGAGAGAAATGGGGGACACTATAGCGAGAGGCGAGACCGAGAGCCCCGCAGCCGTCGAGACAATCCTAGTGACCGATCAGGCAGTGAGAGGTGAGACCACATTCTGCCTGTTCAAATAAACAACAACATACTCATTTAAACCGGAATTTTTTACATATTTTATAATTGTATCTAACCCAGGTCGTCTGGCCAGCCGCCGTACTACCCCAGAGGTTCTCAGAGGCACGTGAGGAGCGCTCCTCGAGAGCACCGGGAGTCAAAGTGCTCTTATATCTGTTCCAGAAGAGGTAGGCATTCACAGACGGAAGTAACTATGGATGGGAGATGAATGTTGTTAGACTGAAAGACAAAAGCTGCTTTATGTATTTTGGAATTATGTATCCAAACAACTGCATCAAAATGTCTGAAACCAGTTTCAGGTAATTCTCTGAATTTGGGTGTCAGTACTGGGATCATGTTTTTTCAAACATGCACTCACACAGGTGTAGTTTCAGTCTAGCTCAAGTCACACCTTCTGACACGACACAATGTATTTTACCCCCCTTTCTCCTTTGTTCTGGTTTAACCGGTTTAGCTTTTTTAAGCTTGTTGATACCAGTCTTTCATTTACAAACCCTGAGAGATATGTAACATTTTTCTCATTCTTGCAACACATGGACCAGGCATAGCATATGCAGTGTATTACTGTTTATGTGTATTCCTGTGTGTCAAATTTTATTTTAATATATTAAAAATCTTTTTCACTTGCTGTTATGTTAGCAGGTGACCAGTATTTACATGCTTGTATAAACAAAAGTTCATAAAATGGTGCACAGTTTGTTTTTCTTTCACACACTTAAAAACATGCTCAGTTCCACACAATAAAATTGTAATTTAAGGGCACTTACAGATATATCGATTGTCTTTGTAGGAGTTACAGGGTTTTATATAGTGGTTCTTATCCCTTTTGACTTAAATTGTGTTGGAAAATGGTTGGACTTTTTGAAGGCCCCAATATTTTCTCTTGTATTTCTGCTTCTTGTTTCCAAACTGTTTTATTAACAGAATCTGGGGTTTGGTTTGTATATTAAATTAATTAAACAACATTAATTATGTGATTCTGTGAGGTTTAAGATTCTGAATCTGTATGTATTTTATATGAGAAAAAAAAAAAAAAAAACTTATTGCGGAATAAAAATGTTAATTTTACATTTGAAAAAATACATAAATAAAAAAAAATGATAAATTTGAAGTAATACATTTTAGTCAAATAGAGATTTTTTTTAAACATTTTTTTTTTTTAGAGTAAAATACATAATTTTGCAACAACAAAAATTCTCCTTCCTTGCAACTTTTATACAATAGAATAGTTTTACTTGTTGCATTTTTTTCATCATCAAATTCACCTTTAGCCTGCTTAAAAATGTTGAATGTTTTTCTGTTTTTGAGTAATATTTATTTTGAAAACAACTACCCCCCCCCCAAAAAAAAACAACAACATTTATATCATATTTTATTTTATATCATAATATTGGATAGAAACCCTACAGAGTAAATATTTAAAATGTTTGTTTTTTTTTAAATACCTTAGAAAAATTTAACGACGGCCATTCCTCACATGACTGATCATCATATTCGGAAGATTTAGGCATTAAAAAGTCAAGAAACCATCTGCTCTAAATAAGTTTGCAGTTTCTTAGTTGCATGTGTTTCTGTGTTTGTTTCAGGTATTGTGTTAATATGCGCCGTCCTGACCAATGCGTTGGTGCTCATCTGCGTGGTGTCCGCTCACGTGTCGCAGCTGGGCATGTCTGCGATGGGTATGGGCGGAACGAGCTTTGTTGACGCCATCATTCCTTTTGAGGGGGTGGAGCTGCAGCAGGTGCGTGAGCTTGACATGCAGTACGGACAGCTGAGAGCACCAGGAGTCTATGGTGGTGTGGCCTTCAGCCTCACCTTTGGTGCACTTTCACTCCTATTCATAGTGTCCAGCAGCAAACCCCCCCACATGCTTCCACGGAAGCTCCTAGTTGGACAGTTTGCTTTCCAGATCATTGGTGCAGTGGCTTACGTGGTTGCGGTAGGTTTGTATCTGCACTTCGTGATCTCGGTGAACTCAACCGAGGTGTGCGTTCGGCGTGAACGACTGTATGCTCGTAATGGATATACCTGGATGAACTGTAATGTGAATGGGGGGGATGCAGCTGTCGCACTGTTTGGAATTATAACCGCAATTCTGTATGCTGTTGGGACCTTTTTAACGGGACAAACGATCCAGGATGTCAATCGTTACTTTAAGGAGCGTGACCGCTATGAAGCTGAACGCAGAGAACAACCCAGAGGTCCTCTGAAAACATCTCTAGATCCTGCCACTTATGTCTGAGTTGTGCAGGGAAAATATGGACTCTGGAATGGATGTACATAAACTGGTTTTGTTTTTTAATTTTTTTTTTTTAAATTTGACTGTCAGTCAACCTGTTTTTAGAATTTTTTATGCATATTTTTTAATGGTTTTCAGGCTTCAGTTCAGTAAATTTTTGATGATGAAGGTTTTCAATTAATAAACACCAAATAATTCCTGTATATAATAAATATAAATTGTGGTATTTAGCCTCATAAATAAAAAAAAATAAAAAGTGAATGCAAAAATATATTCACTGTTTTAATGAAAAAAGTGTAAGCTGTGACATCAAAACCCAGAATTTTGCCATGGCTTCCCTAATGATTTTGAATTTTTAAAATGTAAAATAAAGTCTGTGGTAAACATCACTTGGTATACTTGGACCTTTTGCTCTACTACATAAATTACACACACTCACACCTCAAATGTTCTAATGTGGTTACCTATGCAGGGTTTCTCTTGGTATTAAAAAGTCTTAATATTCCTTTCCACAAATTAAGGCCTTAAAAGTCTTAAATTGGCACAGAAAGTCATGGCATTAAATGTTGCATGCACTGCAAAAATTAAACATCCTTGTCAGTATTTCTGTCTTGTTTCCAATTCAAATATCTAAACATCCTTAACAGAAGATAAATTTACTTGAGATGCAAATTAATATATGTGTGCTCAAGATAAATTAAGATTAAGCCAGATAAAAAACATATTTTTTTAATAATTTTAATTTTTTGGAGAAAAAGCACACATAATCTATCAATGGGGTGTGAAAACTTGTTTTCCCTTTGGATTAAGTTGATTTCTCAGAGCCCATTGGCAGATATTTGCCTTTTTTAATGTACAAATGTTATACATTCACTTCATTTAGATGAATTTTCCAGAAAACAGGACTTCTTATCATTTCTGGATTTTGATTTAAGAATTTTTAGACATTTGATTCTAGTCAAGTGGTTTATTTTGTAAAATTAATTAAAAGTAATGGAAATTGGTTTGGACATCGTGCTGCTAATGTGACTCATTGTGTTCTCCGTAAACATTTACATTTAGAGAACATTTAATGTGCTGTGTTCCTCTTAAATTTTCTTTAAATGATATTTGAAAGTCTTAAATTTCCCTTCATAAACTTGCATAAACCCTGCTATTGCAAACATACATTTTAAAAAAAATTAACATAACCGATTTAAAATTTGCATTCTAGTATGGGTGTGTGTCATTTACTTTGTAGATAAAAATGTCAAAGTATCATTAATTTATATTTACCACAGACCTTTGTTTTACTCAGAAATTGAAATACCCCATTGTAAAAACCCTTAGGATATAAATATTTTCATCTACTCACCATTAAACCTGACTTTCTTCTTTGGAACATAACATTTTGAGAATTTTTTTATCCATAAAATGGTCACTAAATTGATTTGGTTCCACAAAGTATTTCAGATAACTCTGCATTCTGCAAAAGGAAGTAAATCATACAGGTTTGGAATGACATGAGAGTGAGTAAATAATGGCAGATTTTTTATTTTCTATGACTGATTGTCCAGCAGGGGGCAGCAGATACACATGCATTTTTGGCCCCTCAGTCTGACCTCACATTTACTATGGATGCATGACCTTAAATAGCCTTACTGCTGAATGTGACTTTAGCATTCATTAGAAAATTTTTTTATGTAATCTTTTTCTAGACATTATTAAAAATGATTTTAAAGATTCCTTATGGATACAGCGTTGTTTGAAATTTTCTAGCAGGTGCATTAAATAGCACTAACTGGAAGTATCTCACATTTTTTTGACAACTAAAAATAACACTGTGTTTTCTTAGCACTAAAAATAAATGTATGTTTCCACTGTTTGGTGAAGCTTCAGCTGTCACACTCCTTCAGAGGTGTTTTTCAGTTTGAGATTGACAGGCATAATCTCGCAGCTCTAGATACAACAGGAATCTCGAAAGCACATGCTGGTAATATTTAACCATTATGACCCAGTTACAGTCTATGGATGGAAAAAAACGTACGTGAGCTCACATAGTTTCGTTAATTATTTAGAAATCAATGGATTACTGATAATTGTGTGTATTCTAATGATACAATCTATTCTATATCAGGTCTGGCCTTTCTAATACGCAAAGAAAAAATCCAGACATTACTACATCATATGTCCTTTGTGTGACTCAGGGCTTTTTCTTTTGTAATAGGGAGGTGTGTTCCCCTGGTACTGTTTCTTTACTCATGCTTACCACACAAGAAGTGCTGACAACGGGTGAACACACGCACATACACCACAACGGCCAAAGTACATGTGAGCTCAGACAAAGCCTTGTGCTGCATTTCTTTTCTCTTTTCGTGTTCACAGGCATTCAGAAGACTATTGAGAGGAGATTTCAGCCGGACAGAAGGGTGAGTTCTTTCAGCTGTTTCTATATTGTTCGGTGAAGACAGCACTCAGGTGAGCCATCAGTAGGTAATTTGTGTTTTTGTGTCTTTTCTAATGGATCTAGTTGGAGGTTGAAGGTTAATGACAGGTTAAGGATTAAACATACTGTAGATAAGTGAGCAGAGGCACATACACTGACACATGAAGCACATGGGGTAGGTGTGCAATGCTGAAAGTGAAGGTGAGTGAATCTGATCTGGTGTGAAATAGGGTGAGCAGAGCGATTGTGTTTAACCGCACCTCTATATGAAGTATAAGGTTATTTTTATTTTGCAATAAATGGACAATAAAGCTTTGCTTGAAGTGGAGAATTGGTAGGTTCGGAAGCAGGTATTTATACTGAGACGTAAGTAGAAACGAGAAGCAAAGTCCTCTCTGTCTCTTTATGTGTTGTCAACAGGTGTGTCCACTTATTTCAGGTCAGATCACAAAAGAAACAATCTGATTGGTCTAATATTGAGTCTTACTTCAGTTAAATGGGTCTGTTTTGCCTTTCCACTATCACATGGCAAGGGTCAGACAATGTCACTTAAGAGCCCCATAGGCTGTCATGTGTTTATGTATTGGAAGCTGTGTGGTCTTGCGCACTACATGTGTTTGTGGGTCAGAAATTATGTAGGGGACTGAGGCAAAAATGGCAGAAAAAAGGAGCTGTAATTTGATTGAAATTTGTAAAGCGTTATTTTTGACTCTGGTTACATGTATTGTAATTTGCACAGTATTATTATGAACTGTTTTTAAAATCTCAGAGGAAAAGACATACTGAATAAAAACAATAGAGGAAGTGTCCTTCCTTGATGTGAAAGAGAATGTGTCAGAGCAAAAGCAGATTTATATCTTGTGACTCTGAGTCCTTGATGAAGGAACTGTTGCTGCTTAGTCAGGCTGTGGATTCAGTTTCCTTTATGATTTTTAAATGTGGCTAATAATGTTTTGGTTTCTTTATGAGACCTTGTTTGTGTTCTTTCTTTGTAAAGTATCTTCTTTTTATTTATTTATTTATAACATTTTTTTTTCTACTTTTCTAATGTCCGTTATACTCTCCCGGGGTTTGAGGGTCAACATTTTTTTCGGGGGGGGGGGGGGGGGGGGGGTTTTGTTTTTTAAGCAAGGATGCATTAAATTACTTAAAAAGGGACCGATGTTCAGAAAAAAAGAACATTTATTTTGTATTAGAATAATATATTTATATTAGAATAATGTTTGAAGGATTATGTGACACTGAAGACTGGAGTAATGATGTTGGAAATTCAGCTTTGCCATCACAGGAATAAATTATATTTTAAAATGTATTGAAATAGAAATCAGTTATTGTAAATTGCAATAATATTTCTCAATTTTACTGTATGTTTTATTTGAATTCTGCCTTTTTGAGCATAAGAAATGTTTTTATCAAAAACTTTTTAATCGTAGTTTATAGATTGTATTGTTTTGCCCTTTAAACTTCATCATACCACTATCATAAATATTAGCAGTAACATTTTAAAAACTATGAACTAATAATAACTAAGTTTGATATTTATTATATGAACACGATTTACAAATTTGTGTTGTTGTGGCATGCTTGAGATTGAATATGAGATTTGGGGCCTGTTTCATAAAACAAGTTTACCAAATAAGCCAGGCATATTTCAGTTAGTCTGACTTAGGGCTGGGCGATATATCTCATGCGATATGCATGCGCATCTTGTCAGTAAAGCCGGTTCCTTGATTAACGATAAATCTCCATCACCTGTTTTCAAATGGAGCGGCGTTTAATACACGGAGCCGTAGATCACTGACAAGCTACGCAATATCGCGTTCATTATTGAAGGCGATTCATTTGCGATAATGAAGGCGATATTGCGTAGCTTCTCAGTGATCTACGGCTCCGTGTATTAAATGCCGCTCCATTTGAAAACAGGTGATGGAGATTTACTGCTAATCAAGGAACCGGCTTTACTGACGAGATGCGCATGCATAGCGCATGAGATATCGCCCAGCCCTAGTCTGACTTATTTTGAACCAGGTCAACTGGCAATACGTCAGACTAAACTAAACCTGGCTTATTTGGTAAACTTGTTTTATGAAACAGGCCCTTGATGTGTGAATAAAAATCAAGTTAACTATGATTCAGGTTTTTTTAGCTCGTCATTTCCAGTCAAGCTGTAATTTTGTCAAATTATGCAAAAAAAAAGAAAAAAGTTGACCTCTTAACAAAGGAGTTTATTACAGACGTTATGAAAATATAATTTCCACCATCAGCATTTCCACTACAGAACACTACTGGCTTTCATAAAATGACTGAAGTGTCAGATTTCTCTTGTAATGTGTTTATGTTCACTGCATGCATGTGCAGTGTTACTATAATAATTTACATGCATTAAAACTAGTGAGTGTGTGAAATGTGTGTATTAAGAGTGCATTCCAGACTAATACATTTGATATAAATGATGTGTTAGAGAACCTACAGATTATTTCATATATTAAAGTCACATTTTAACTTAAAGATTTATATGTAAATTAAATGATGCAAACAGTTCTGCATGTCTAATTGTAAGTGTCCAAAGGCTTGACAAAGCCCTACTATTACTGTCCGTTGGCTGTAATTTCAACCAGTGCAGATCTTTCATGGATCCTTGCAGATTTGCAAAAACAAATGCGACCCTGGACCACAAAACCAGTTTTAAGTGTCAATTTTTCGAAATTGAGATTTATGCATCATCTGAAAGCTGAATAAATAAGCTTTCCATTGATGTATGGTTTGTTAGGATCGGACAATATTTGGCCGAGATACAACTATTTGAAAATCTGAAATCTGAGGGTGCAAAAATTCAAAATATTGAGAAAATCGCATTTAAAGTTGTCCAAATTAAGTTCTTAGCAATGCATATTACTAATCAAAAATTAACTTTTGATATATTTACGGTAAGAAATTTACAAAATAGCTTCATGGAACATGATCTTTACTTAATATCCTAAAGATTTTTGGCATAAAAGAAAAATCAATAATTTTGACCTATACAGTGTATTTTTGGCTATTGCTACAAATATACCCCAGCGACTTAAGACTGGTTTTGTGGTCCAGGGTCACAAATGCTTTCAAAGAGCCTGCACATTACTGAACTGAAGCCAGTCTCATCCTCTCTGCAGATCTCCTCCCATGAGGGAACACTATCGTGATGGCGGAGGGATCTGAATTTGACCTGGACTACATTACGGAGCGTATCATCGGCATCACCTTCCACCAGTCCTGCACAGAGCAGACGTACCAGCACAACCTGCGCAGCATCACGCAGATGCTGCAGTCCAAGCATGCTGATCGATACATGGTGAGCAGACAAACAAATCAGGTGTTATTGTGTGTGTTTGTTGACTGATAGCAACTCAGACTGTTGCTATTGGAGTCACATGGAATAAAACCTTTATTTCCCTGCATACAGGTCATTAACTTATCCGAACACAGTGATGATCTCAGCAGGATGAATCACAGGGTAAAGTTAAACTGTGTGTCATGTGACTGTTAAAGATGTGTAATGATATGCATACTTCCATTCAAAAGTTTGGGGTCGGTAAGATTTTTAATGTTTTTGAAATAAGTCACTTATGTTCACCAATTCTGCATTCATTTGATCCAAAAAAAAAAGTAATATTGAGAAATATAATTATTTAAATATTATTATAATATTGAATAATAATAATAATAATAATAATAATAATATATTTTAAAATTTAATTTATTCCAGTGATGGATGATTTGCTGCTCAAGAAACATTTCTTATTATGAATCTTGAAAACTGCTTAATATTATTTTGTGTCAATCATGGTACATTTTTTTCAGAATTCTTTCACGAATATAGGTTTAAAAGAACAGCACTTATTTGAGATAGAATTGTTTTGTAGAATTATAAATGTCTTTACTGACATGTTTGACACTGACACATTTAATGCAGCCTTGCTGAATAAAATTATTAATTTCTTTAAAAAAAAAAAAAAAAACTGACCACAAATTTTGAATGGAAGTATATGTTTAACTGTTGCCTAATGTTTCTGACTGTTAGATGGTGGATTTGGGATGGCCCGAACAACAAGCTCCAACGCTCCATCTGCTGTGTTCAGTGTGTAAAAACATGGACAACTGGCTCAGGGCACACTCTGAAAACGTGCTGCTGCTACACTGCAAAGTGAGATTTAAAGACATTTGCAGACTATTCTCAGGTTCAATGTCCATTATTTGTCTTTGGGACTTCGACCTGTAGGAATGTCACGGTTGGTTAACTTCTTCCTGTGTCTCTCATAGGGCAGCAAAGACAGAGTGGGTGTGGTAATATCCTCTTACATCCAGCTATCTAATGTTTCCACCAGGTACTACTCAACAATTCATATCCATTGTTAACAAGTCAAAAAAAAATCTTTTAAAAGACAATTGCCATCTCAGACAAGCTGCTTTAAAGAGTTCATCTCAAAATGACAATTTTAGTACTATTTACTCACCCTCATCCCATTCTAAACCTGTGTGAGCTTCTGTGGGATTACAATAAATGGCCACTGGTGCTTTCAAGCTTCTAAATAGACCATAAAAATAGTCCTTTTGATTATGCACTATATTTAAAGTCTTCAGAATTGATATGTTAGCTATATGTGAGGAACAGATTCAAATTCAAGTCATGAATTTCTGAAAATATAATCATAAGCAATGTCCAGTTTTTGAACAAATCATTTGTTGATTTGGATCTTTTCAGTCAATTGATTGAACTAGTTCACAAATCCAGTCTGAATGATTTGTTCAGTGATCCGGTTGCAGAGATTCTCAAGTTAAAAACTCACTGGACCATATTATAAGAGCAATTGTTTGTCGTAATTACTCATTTGGAGGAAAGAAAGTCATATGCATTTGGAACAACATGACAGAGCATTGATTTTTGGGTGAACTGTTCCTTTAAGACCTTTAAAGGGATTGTTCACTCAAAAATGAGCAATTTTTCATCATTTACTCACCCTCATGTTGTTCCAAAGCTGTAAGTTTCTGCTGTAACATGATAATATCTGATATTAATCTTAATAGCTTCATCTGGCATAATTTCAAAAATCTGTATTTAAATATATAAAAACATTGTGAATTGATAGTGTGGATGTAATAGCTGCATGTTGTGGCATGTTAAATGATTGCATAATTGACCAAACAAAAAGATTTGTTTATACTTTCATTTGTGTCCTTTCTGTCTTTCAGTGAGGAACATGCATTAGATCTCTACTCCATGAAGAAGTTCTGCAGTGATAAAATGGTTAACCTTATGACTCCATCTCAGAAAAGGCAAGGCTCATTTGTTTATGTATTAACTTTCTTTTTCCCCTTGTTCCTGTTGCTTTTCACCTTGAAGCATACTGAGGTGTTGGTGCTGTAATGGCTGTCGGTCACTCAGCAGTCTGTCATGAGTGAAGGTTACACACAGGGACACACGTGAGAGGAAATCCCCCTATGCAATCTTGACATCCTGATATTATTCCAACTTCCTTTTTCTGTGAAATATCTTCATTCTACACTTTGGTACTTTCTTTTTTACATCATACTGAAAGACACCGCCTGTCACCCCTCATGCACGTGCAAACTGAGGAAGAGTTTTTCCTTTTTCCTTTGATGTTTAGTGCACTATTAATTTCCTTTCCTTATGTTCTCCCATCTCTATTGACTCTAGAAACACTTTTTGGAAGATGAGTTATTGTAAAGCTTTGAAAATGGCAACATAAATATTCTGCTCTGATCTGTTGCTGGAACAACACAAAGAAGCTGTTTTTGGCAACACTATAAAGAAGCTATTTATTCTCTTTGATAGTGAGGCGCACCCAGAATAGCACTAAATCAATGGAGAAATGTCAAAAAGTGTGATTTTGTTTTCCAGCTTTTAGAATCAGTAACACTTTTCTTTGGGAGCTTGTTTTCACAACAGACTTTTTTTCCTCGCAGTTCTAAGTTTACAGTATATCGTGCAAATTTAATTTATATCTAGCAATTCTTTTTTCAGAATTGAAAGATATAAACGTACAATTTCTAGATATAAATGTAGAATTGCAAGATTAAAGTCAGAATTGTGAGATGTTAACTTTGTCCCAATTGACCCTTCTCAAAGACCCGCCCCCTTAGTTACTATTGTTACGTCCAACATGCCATGGCACCACACGAAGATCCATGTTTTCGCATCGTGTTCACACAGTGAAAAAGACTCTGCGTTATGATTGGTCAGATTGCCATTGTCATTCAAACTCCCGGCGAAGGGTTAAAGGGTTACTCCACCCCAAAATGAAAATTTTGTCATTAATAACTTACCCCCATGTAGTTCCAAACCCGTGAAGCTTCGTTTGTCTTCAGAACACAATTTAAGATATTTTGGATGAAAACCGGGAGGTTTGTGACTGTCCCATTGACTGCCAAGTAAATACCACTGTCAAGGCCCAGAAAAACATCGAATGATGAAAGACATCGTCAAAATAGTCCATCTGCCATCAGTGGTTCAATCTGAATTTAATGAAGCGACAAGAACAAGAAAACAAAAACAACTAATTTATTAACAATTCGTTTCCTCTGGTTCAGCTTAGCACCATTTTGGAGAGTATCCGCTGGACGCAAACTGCGTACGCTGTTCTGTGTCAGCCGCATACCAGATACGCTGTTTTCATTCAAATCAAAGCGTAAACAAATGTAGAAGACGTATCCGTGCAGTGCGGCTGACACAGAACAGCGTACGCTGCTTGTGTCCGCAGACGAATTTTTCCAAAATGGCGCTACGCTGAAGCAGAGGAGACGAATTGTTGAATAAAGTCGTTGTTTTTGTTTTCTTTGCGCAGAAAAAGTATTCTCGTCGCTTCATTAAATTCAGATTGAACCACTGATGGCAGATGGACTATTCTGACAATGTTTTTCATACTTTTCTGAATTTTGACAGTGTGGTGCAATGAGTCAATGAGACAGTCGGCACCTCGGTTTTCATCAAATATCTTTAAATTGTTCGAAAATGACGGAAAGCATTTTCCTCATAATTCTGAGTTTATATTTTGTAGTTCTGAGAATTTTGAGAAAACAAAACAGAATTTTGGGATAAAAAGTTGGAATTGCATTTTTTATTAATTTATTTTTAATCTTGTGGTGGAAACGGGCTTCCATACTTTTCACATCTTTGGCTAGTTTATTTGGAAAAACTCATGCATTCTTTCTTCCCCTAAATCCTTTTGTTTTAAAATGCTGATAATTGCCAAATAAAACCAGGTTGATGCATCTTTATGCTATTTTATTATCGACATCATCTGAAGTTATGAGGCCTGATTTATTATTTCTTGTGTCAGTATGAGTGACTGAGGTGTTTGTGGATGTTTTAGGTATGTGCAGGTGTTTGGCAGACTCCTTACCCATCAGATCCGCATGAACTCTTCCCCACTCTTCATCCATGGCATTAATATCCATCCCATTCCTGACTTCCACCCTACAGGTGATGAAAACACCCATATGTCCTACATCCAGTCTTTTAACCTTTAAGTGAAATAGTGTGTTTAGTTTCCAAATAATTTTAGAGTTTGTCATCTCAGTTATTTCTCTTGTACATTAATAGAGAACAGATATTTCTCAGAATCTCTCAGTTCTTCAGTTTTTCTCCTGAGAAAAATACTTCAGTAATCTTACTTAAAAAATTAGTTAACCCAAAAATTAAAGTTCTGTCATCTTACTGTCATTTCTTTCTTCTGTGGAACACAAATGAAGGTTCTCAGCTATGACCTCCATGTTAAATTTACAGTTCTCAATTTACAACATACCATCTGTATTTAGTTTAATTATTTTCTACTATTATTTCTACAAACTTCTTTTCAAATTCTGCAAGTTGAAAAGAAACATCTGAGACAAAGTTGATACTTAATGAAACTTTACTGAGATCTCTATTATGTGAACTATAAAAAAGGTAATACAGTTTTCCACTGGGTTTGTTTGTTTTCAGTGTGTCAGCTGTTTATCAGAGTGTATCAAGACACACAGACAGTTTACACATCAGGAGTGCAGTAAGTCACCAGATATTATATGAATAGAATATAAAAGTGCTTTTGTAAAATGCTGGATATGTGTATCATGTTTATCCATGCATTTATAATATGTGTATATTTAGTGCTTGTATAACTCTCAGTCAGGTTGCCGTAGGTCAGAGAGACAGAGTGTGTTTTGTTCTGGAACCCCCACAGATGCTCAAAGGTGATTTCATGGTGAGACGTCTCTCTGTCTCTTACACACACACACACACACACACACACACACACACACACACAGACTGCACTAATCTAACAAAAACTGCACACTGTATCATCTTTTTTCTTCTTTCTCTGCAGATTGCGTGTTATCATAAAAGTGATTCCATGAGGACCCACGAGACAGTCTTTGGTGTGCAGTTCCACACCGGCACTCTGTGTGGAGACCAACTTTCTTTGCAGAAAGAAGACCTTGATCATGCAAACAAAGGTACACAAAGTGTTTTTGGTCAAATCTTTGCACTCAGTGTCCCAAAGGTTTTTTAAGATCTTTGAAGATTGAAGAAGCTAAGAAGGTATTTCCATTTGCTAAATAACAAGCCAAATCATGTTTATTTTGTATCTTGCACAAACTCTTTTATCTTTTCAGATAAATCAATAGATATATTGTTTGAAATTTTGGCTTAAGGTATTTGAACCGTAAATCTGCTTGACGAATGTTATTGGAAAATGTTCATACTTAATGTGATGAACTATGCCTGTGATTTATTCTGCTAGGACACTGGTGTGAACCTGAGAAACTGACTCGATTTTCTTTAAATATGGAGGGAATGGACCAGGGTTATTATAGCTAATTGAAACTAAAGCTAAGAGCATTAAAAAAAATCTTTACTTGGAGGAAGGAAAAAAAAAAAACTTTAACTGAAATAAAACAAAATTTAAAACTTAAACCTGTTTAATTTCAGCTAGTTACCAAGGTGGAATTAATCATTTTCAAAAATAAATAAATAAATATTTATTCATAATAAATATGAATAATAAAACCAAAAATTACAAAAACATAGCAATTACTGAAACGTTTAACTAAAATTAAAATAAAAAATAAAGTATAAAAATGAATAAAAAATATTAATAAAAACAGTAATAGTATCTTAGTGATACTAAAGTAACACTGAAATGGAATGAATACGATCAGACTTTTTGAACTGTAAATAGTCTGCAAAGTAATTCTTTTAATAGTTATATAACTCCCCATGTTGTATTGTATGTAGTTAACTAATGGGGAAAAGAAAGAATTTTGCTTCCTGGAATGATGGCAGATATATGTGAACAATTTTGTATCCATATTAGTGTTTTTGTTTTATTGTAGAAATAAAACCTGTCTTTGTCATTATATGTGTTTTCCTTCTTTAATGGAAAGAAAGTGACTTTATACAGCCACTAAAAAGCAGTTGTTTTCAGATGCTGTTTGATATTTTTTATGTAATGTGAAATTCATTTTTCATTATTTTTAGTACAGGTTTGCTTTTCCTAGTGTATGAGTGTGCGTTACTGAGCAAGAGTGTTTTTGGTAAACAATGACAGACAAGATGCACGGTGACCCAAGCAGATTTGAGAAAGAGACAGACAACTTAACTCTTTACACAAACACTTCATTCTGCTCCTTACGCAACGGGAAGCCTTACTCAACTGGAATTGTGGACAGAAGAGAAAACAGTCACATTGCTGTGGCGAATGTGCTTACAAGTCACGGATACATCAGCTGTCATTGAACTTGTGTGTGTTGATGTTCCCACATTGCTGTGCAGCGTAGTTTTTTCCATGCCTTTCATCCCTTTCAGTCATCATTTGCTCTTGTCTCCATTCAAGACCCAAGATTCCCAGAGGACGGTGTGGTGGAGCTGCTCTTTTCAGAAATTGCCAACAGAGACCCATCTCTTGCTTCAGGTATCCTCACATTTCTCTGGAAAGAAAGGTGTTTTATGGATCTTTGTGAATGTGGATTATTCAATATGGCTGGTTCAGGTAGAAATTAATTTAGTGATAAATTAACACTCTGTGTTTCTCCATTTAAAGATTGTGGCCCCTGGAGGAACACTTCAGCAGTTGTCATTGAAAATGAATCTCTGGATTCACTACAGGCTCAGTGGGACTTCAGTGAAAACCTTACAGTAGCAGGTTAGACTGGACATTTTAAAATATAAAAATAGAAGACAGTTCTTTTTAATTGTAATAAAATTCCATAATAATACTGCATATTTGATCCGATAAAAACAGCCTTAAAAGACTTATTTGAAAAACATTAAAGAGTTTTACTGATCCCAAACTTTTGAATGATATTGTAATTCAAAAAAAAGAAAAAAAGAAATTGAAATATGTAATGTTTTATAAAGTTGTGTCATGGTAATTTAATTGCCAATTATGAAGAACAAAACAATATACGAAACTGCAAAAATGAAAAACATACAGTACAAAAGTATCAAATTATTGTTGTAGCCAACAGAACTTTTAAAATGTGACAATCATCACTTAATAAATCACTTTGTGATTTATTATTTTGTTTTACTGTGAAAATGTGTACAACTGTTATGATATTAGAATTCTAGATTGAAGTACAGAATTCACTTAAAATTGTTCTAATTTTAAAAAGTCTTTGACGTTTTAAACAAAAAAAGATCGTAATATTTTTACTGAGATGTAGCCCCTGTGATAATGTCCCATGACACAATTAACCTCAGTCTACACTATATATGATATATAGCAAATGAGATGTGAGCTGAAATGAATTCATTTTCACAATATTTACCTAAAATTCACAAGTGTTGGTCCGTTTTAGAATATTACTATGGAAAAGTTCTGCTGATTGGCAATGTGATTATAAATATTAGTCAATACAGATTTTTAAAAAAAAAAGTCTTATTATTACTAGATTATCGCTAGTCAACAATAAATGTATTCTTTTAATCCACCAAATCATTTATACAGAAACATGTTTCTCTTTTTTGCTTTCTCATCATTTCCTTAATGAATCACATTTAGTTTTATCTTGCATACACTTTACTATATCTTTATTAACATACGGCAAACACACTAAATCTGGCTTTGCATTCACTAATTTGGGACATGTTTTTATAGTACTTCATAGGCCTCTTGTGGGACTTGAGTGGTGAAACCATGGGATTGTGGGATTTATTTTAGGATAGAAAACAAAAGCATGAATGCACATGTAAGCTGTGTTTACTTCAGGATGCAAAGAATAGTTTTCTGAGACATGAAGGCTCGTAATGGTCTAGTAATTGTCAAGTTATGATCTGCTACAGGAAACATGCTTTACCTTTAATACTGTTATTAAGTCTGGGCACTGTTTGCTGAGGTTAATTGGAACATATGAGACTGCACGGGACTATTCAGAATGAATGGAAAACTTAACCTCCTATAATAATAGTCAAGTTCTTGTATTTGACTCTAATCTAATCTTGTTTGGCCTTAGGCCTCCAGATCATAATGAGCTCCAAACCAGGCCTGCAGTTACCATAGTATCATCACAGTACTCAGCGCTGTTGCCCTGGCTGTTTTCCTTGAGGGTTTGTAATTACTGTAAATGTTAAGGTTGCTGCACTAAATGAACTGTAGTAAGACAGAGCTGCTCAAACTACATGATGTTTTGTCGAGGAGAGCGAGTCAGGATATAAAAGGAGAGCGATGGAGCTCAGACATAACAGACCCAAATGAATCATTTGTTATTCAAAGCCAGACTAACGAGTGGACTAACATTTAAGGAGAAGTAAGACAGAGGTGAAAAAAATGTGCTGAATGGTGATGTTTGTAATGTATCCATTTTCCAGTCTAGTAAGGTTATATGTAAAGCAATCTTCATTAAGATATCATTATGCCTTCTGAAAAGTAATGTTTAACAGTAACAGGGTTGACCGTTGTACAATTCAGTTTGATTTTACAAGTCTTGTCCCCAAGATTTTGAAACTACAGTGTGCTTTCAATGATGATATCTTTACAAATATCCACTTTTCAGTCATCAGATATTTACTATTTTAAATCAAGGTAGTTGACATTTTAAGATTGTATTGCAAAAAAAATCATTGTCTTAATGTCTTGCAGGGATGATTTTATTGACAATTTAATTTTGTGCCATTATAACAAAGTTTTGACTATTTTGGCAGTAGTTTGACATTTGAAAGGGGTGGGGGGTGGGGGATTTGATGATAACAAGGTTGACACAATTGTAAGTAAGCATTTATTTCAGTGTAAATCATTTACATTGCAAGCCACCAGCGTCTTTGATATTTATTTCTGAAGTAGGTACATTTGATAAAAACATAAACACAATTTTACCAGTCATGTAAAATAAATTTTCTACATGAATTAAGTTAAAATAATAAAAAAAAAACTAAAATATAAAATAATTAAAAATGCATTTAGAATGTAATTTTTTTAAAATTAAAAATGGTAAACAACTTTTTGAAAGTTTGGGGACTCTAAAAGGTTTTAATGTTTTTTTTTTTTTTTTTTAAATGTATCTAATCCTAACCAAGGCTGCATTTATTTGACCAAAAGTATACATTTAAAAAAGTTATTATGTGAAATATTATTCTAATTGATCTAATTATTCTAATTTACTAATTATTCTCATTTTCATTTTCATTTTGAATGTAGTTTAAAAGGTCTTTTATTCCTGTGATGGCACAGCTGAATTTTCAGCAGCCATTACTCCAGTCTTCAGTGTCACATGATCATACAGAAATCATGGTTGTGAAAAAACTGCTGTGCTGCTTAATATTTTTGTGGAAACTGTGATACATTTTTTTCCCTCAGTATTCTTTTATGAATTAAAAAAAACAGCATTTATTTGAAATATTTTGCAGCATTATACTGTAAATGTATTTACTATCATTCTTTCTTAAAAGAAAACCTTACTGACCCCAAACTTTTGAACAGTAGGCTATTTTGATACCAAAATTCAGGGTGGTGCAACTTACCCACTGGCACATCTTACCCCACCTTCACCTATAAACAAAATTATGCAGAAGTAAATTGCTTCAAGGACTGGAACATGGTGAGTGTTTAACTCTACGAAATTGAACTTTGTTCTCCTTGTCCAGTTAAAGTTCAGTGATCAGGGAAGAAATAAGTTGCACTTGTTTTGTTTACCCTTCACTTCTGTACATGGTTTAGTTTTTTAGGGCAATGCACAAGAATTGGAAATTCCAGGGCCGGATATTTAAAGGTTGGGAGTTTCTTTGCACAACTGCAAAAAATCAGTCCCAAACAGTTTAATGTGTGTGTGTGTGTGTGTGTGTGTGTGTGTGTGTGTGTGTGTGTCATATGGGACTGAGGCTTGATGCACATCTGGTTGTGTGATTCCGTCTCGAGCAGCTGTGTAATTTAGAGATACCTCATGGTTGGAGCACAAAGAGCCTTTACAATTTACAATACATAAGCTCAAATATAGAATTACACACTCTCACAAACACACACTGTATGTCTGTAATTATTTCCAGTCGTAGCGACAAACAGTCTGAAGGAATTCTGCTGCCAAATGACTAAAATTTGCATGCTTTTTTTCTCTCACTCTCGTTATCTTTCTTTTGCTTTCTTTCAATCTCTTTCATCATTGTGTGGTTCTTTTTACCTGCTGCTCTTGCTCTTTACTATACCAATACCTCCCTTATCGCTCTCTCTCTTGTTTCTTTTGCGCTCCGTCTCTCCACCCACACATAACTCCGCCTTTGTGTTTACATTCCCCGCTCCATATTTGGAGGGCTCAAGGTCCTCCGATCGTCCGTTCGCACTCTACATCAAGCATATGTGTGTGTGTACAGCTGTATTCCGAGGAGCATTGGCTGGCTCGAGCGGAATAATGCTTCCCAAGCCAGGATTTTCCCGTACACCCAGGAGGGGCACCTGAAAGGGGTTACCTGTGTGTGGAGGTGGAGAGAGAGAGAGAGAGAGAGAGGGAGAGCGAGCAGTACTGTAAGAGGAAAAGGAGGAGGGAAAACAGGGGAAAGGGAGGAAAGAGAGTGATTGAGAGAAAGAAAAAGAAGAAGAGGAAAGAAAAAGAGACCCAGGGGAGCTGTTATCACCTTATGGGAAAGAATGCAAGCTGCCTGTCTGTTTAAAACTACATGAGGAGAGAAGGAGAGAAAGAGAGAGCAGGACAAAATGGGCACAGACGCCTGCAGGATAAACACGGTCAGGACCGCTTGCCTCTTTCCTTCCTTTTTTTCACCTCTTTCTTTATTCATTCAAGAAATGTTGCTTGTTTTTCTTTTTTCTGTATTGTAGAGGCTCTCTTTCTCGCTTGTGACTCTGTCAGATGTCTTTTTGCTCTTTGTCAGAGTTTCCATGGTCAAAGTCATCTGTTGTCCTCTCAGATACCTTTGGGGTCTGATTCGAGAGGATGTTTCTGGAAAGCATTAGGTTTGTGACGCTACGTGCATTTTTGAAGCGGTGCAGGGTGGTGGGATATACTTTCAGCAGCAACACAGTTGATTTATTTTGTGAGTTGTTGAAAGCTCTTGTGATAAACGAATGCAGTTGTGCTTCATTTATCAAGAAAAGTTGCCGCATAAGTCACTTTTAAAGTACTTTTGAGAGTAACAAGAAGTGTCAGGTTTTGCATTTGATGTTTCATGCAGTCTTAAAGCACTTGGCTAAAACATATTTGGGCAGAATATGAAGAAATATTAGTATGTTGCTCTTTTACTAATTTATAATGTGGACTTTTTGTTAGTTACAATGTCAAAGTCAAGTTTGTTGTCAATGCTGAATGATGCATTGAACTAGTTGGTTTTGATCAAGTGGTCTATTAAATATTTATTTTAGATTATGATAAAGTTCGTTTGACAGTATGATGACTGTAGAATCTCAGTTGCTGGGTGTGTGTTTGTATGCCTGTGTGTGTGAGTGTGTGAGAGAGTTGCCAGCTGTGGCGTTTTATCATGCATGCCTGGTATTTGGATTTCAGCCTCTTGAGACTAGAGAAGCTTTACTGGTTTAGTTAAAAAGGTCTGTGTTTTTCACCAGTTGACATACTAACCAGTTTTGCCATTGTGATCAATCCCAGTTTATATTAGCTGTCTTTACTTGCCGTGTACTTGCATCAAAAAATATATACAATGTGTTCTTGTGTATTGCATAACACGTTTTTGCTATTGAGGTAACATACGGTTAAGGTTAGCGACAGGTTTTGTGGCGTGGTTAGTGCTAAGGGTGGTTTAAGGGGTAGGATAATCAGTGTAGTTACAGAAATTAATTACAGTCAGATGTAATTACATCAGGTGTTTTTTTAAATGTAAAAAGCATGTATGTACACAGTTGTATCAAGTTATTAATTTAAATGTTTCCTGCAGTGATGAAGTATTTTCACCCTGGTTTTCTTAGCAAAAACCCAATAGGATTTTTCCATTGGATTTTTGATTATTGCAGAAAATAAACTCTGTGACCAACAAAAGTTGATGATTCATAGATGTTTTGTTCATGTTAATCTTCACAAATAAACACAACTTGAATGAATTTTGAAGCCTAAATACCAGAAGGTAACATAGGCTAGAACTAGAAACATATAGAACTAGTAGGCCTACTAGAACTCTTTCAGTGTTTGTTTAAAAATATTTTTCCTGAAAGTTTGAGTTAGAATGGTTTGTAAGAGCATGATTAACACAACAAGATGTTGGATGTTGTGTTATGTGAAAATATCTTGAGATTGTGTTAACCAAAACCTTTATTTCAATATCCATTGAGAAAAACTCAAACCCACTGGTAAAACCAGAAGTGTTAAAATCCCGACTCGTTTTTGGGGTTTTACCTAAAAAAAACACATCATCCCTGCTGGACCCTATTGTCAAAATTGATCATAGAGTGTGGCGTGATGTTAAATATCAGTGTTTGCGTGTGTTTGTACAAGCCTGCATGTGTGATGCTGCCTTCTGGCTTCATGCTGAACAGTAGATATGTGTTATCAGTCATGATCATTGCTGGGAGACTCTGAGTGTGTCATGACACATGACGCTATCTGCTGCGATCTGTGTTCAGCTGCTGCTGGCTGACTGATGTGCCTTCGCTAGAACACACACAACGGCCACACAAAGTGTACCTGTGTATTTGTGTGATGACTAAAGTGTCTGCAACTCGTTAGAGACGTGTTAACATTTCCACTGGACCCCAGACTATGACACACAGGACTGAATGTAGGAGGGCCACAGGTGTGACTTTGTCTTCAACACCTATGTGTTACCATGGTAACTTTTTACACTTTAAACTTGTTATACATAAAGAAATGAGTAGTAATATTGACAAACTTGTTTGAAATGAAGTACTTTCACATATCAGAGGTCATGGATGCCAAATACGACTGGGAAAATCTCTAAAATCTGCACTTTGCTTTTGCATGATGCTTCACCCACACCAATAGGTGTCAGTATAAATGATATAGGCTAGACAAAGATATATTTGAAAAGTTTGTATCTACGAAAACTGATAAATGTTTGGGGCATGTCAGTGAGAAAACATGGTGGACATTGTAAATTCAGGATCTGTTTTGATGGTAAATTTGCTGAAATGTATGAAATTACTATTTTATTTACAATAAATTGAAAAAATGAAAATTTTTATGGTTTTGTACATTTATGATAAATATATAACTATTTAGTTTACAGCACCTTCACGAATTTTGTAAGAACATAAAAAAGCAAAGCACGCATAATACATATTCTTTATTTATGATTTTGTAGAAGTAAAGTTAAAAAAACAACAACAAAAACTTTGCTATATATTCTTGCTTCATTTTGGTCCTTTCAAAGTGATTTGAACACACCTAGTATAATAATTCCAGCTTCCCGACATTTTAGGAGCACTGGAACGCACCATAAGTCCTAAATGAGTTCCAAATTGCAGAGGTCAACTAATTCTCTACTGATTGTACTAACTTTTCGTTGTTTCTTCCACAGCCAAACAAAAAGAAGGCGCACACTCTCTGAGCAGTGACTCTGGACTCTCGAGCTCCTCCCAGTGGACTGGAGGACAAACCTCTGGGCTCCCAATCAGCTACGGCTCTGAGGAGCATCCCCAGCTCCCCAGAGTGATCCCTGGGCTCAGAATGGAGGAGGAACAACCTTCTCCAGGCATCCTGAGACGTGACCCTAAAGCCAATCAAGCTACATTTGATCATTCCAGTCATTTAAATGGTGAAACAATGTTCACAGAACGAGAGACGGATATTATAGATGATGACGATGACATCATCGCTCCAAATGCTGCTGTTTCAGACTCTAAAGACACACTGTCTTCAAAGGAAATGTCTGGGTTGTCTTCAGGTGAATGTCAGAACTCCGTCCAATCAGATGATTGTCAAAGTGAAGCTGCCATATTTAGAGATGTGAATCCCTCAAACACACTCTCACACACTTCAGTGCCTTCTGGATATCAGACACATATATGGGTAAAACAGCACCAGTCCACGTCTTACACACACACTCCATCAGACAGACTGGTACACAGAGAGGAGATGGAGCTCCAAAAAGGTGCAAGCAAACCTTCATTACCAGACAATGGCTTTCCGGAGACGCAGTCTGAGCCAGATAAGGATGATGAGTTTGCGACGCTGGCTTTGGATGTTGATCAGTCAATCGAACAGCTCAATCAGCTGATCCTGGACCTTGACCCTGACTTTGAGCCAATCCCCACACAGGCAAGGAGTCACATGACCCGCTCGGCCTCCCTTCAGACCAATGGAAAGATGCATTCGGTTGGAAGGACCAAATCCCTCCAGTCAGGTAAGAGTAAATCCTGATACATTCATCAGTCCTGAATCAATTTATTGATTCCAACTGGCCAGCAATCCACCAGAAATATTCTAGTTATGTTTTTGGACAAAATACTACGATATTCTTTGAAATACCCTGGTGTATCATATAAATACCACAGTATATGAATATAGCAAGCATTGTGTAACATAGCAAATATTAAAAGTACCATGGTATTACTATCTGAGACCATCAAAGTACCATGGTATTGTCAACATACATTTTGTTCACAAACTTGATATAGATACACAATTTCTGCACATGCCCAGCTTTTTATTAAGAGGCAATATGTTTTACCTTTTTGATTTTATAACTTATATTCTATATTTGTTATATTTGTTTTTCTAAACATAAAATGCACAGGATGCTGTTAATTTATATCAAATACTTTTTGAAATTTGAATTGGAATATATGCTCATCGTTCAATTATGATGACTGTAAAATCAAATGTATATCAAATACAAAGGTAACTGTAAATAGATATCATAAGGCAACAAACGTTTTGTTTATTTATATATATATATATATATATATATATATATATATATATATATATTCTACAGTTCAAAATTTTGCATCAATACATTTTTTTATTAAATTGATCACAAAAATTTACTTGTAAAGACATGTATACTCTTACAAAGATTTCTATTTTAAACAAATATTGTTCTTTTAAACTTTCTATAAATGAAATAATCATGATAAATTATTTTAAAACATTTTAAAAATCTTACCAAACCAAAATCTTAGAATGGTAGTGTGTGTATGTATAGATACATATTACATTCACATTTCAATTACATGTGGCATTTTTACATTGTTCACGGGTTAATTTCTGAGCCCTCAGTCTAGTGACTTTTTAAATTAATGTTTGAGGTTTCTTTTGGCAGGGGCCTAATTTATGTTAATAAATGCACACAAGTAATATACAATGGTCCTCTATGTGCTGCTCCTGACAGGTTTGCTAAAGAAAATAAAGTCCTGCCTTTCATTTCTCTCTTTCTCTCTCTCTCTCTCTCTCTCTCTCTCTCTCTCTGTGTGTGTGTGTGTGTGTGTGTGTTTGTGTTTAAGTGTAACTGTGCTTGAATATGTAAACATCCAGGTCTAGTATGGAGTGCTTGCATAGTGTAAATGTGACCTCTAAGCTGCCTTTAGTTTAAAAATTGACATAATCATATTTCTAGCAGTGTAATAACAATGCCCTTGACAACCATTTAGTAACTCCCTAAAAATGTTATATAGACTGCTGCTTTTTATAAACACATCTGTGATGCAGTCTGCATGAACCCAATACTCTGTCTCCTTTGACCTCGGCATACTGAGCGGGTCTCTTTGCTTTTGAAGTGCGTCCCCTGCCTTGCATATGTCCCCTGTCTATTCTGTTATAAGATCCCAAGATCCTTTCTTACTGGATCAGCCCATGTCAGAGCAACTCTGAAACCTGGAATGAAGAGTGTTTGAGTAGAACGGTGCATTCATCCTACTGAACAGAAATCTATGCAGTGTTATTATTACTGTAGTATGTCACCAGATATATGCCCTGTGGTGTGTGTGTGTGTGTGTGTGTTTGAATACATATGGTGTAAGGGCTGAGGAATGCCTTTGAAGTGAGCGTCTACTGACACACAAAACATGTTGCCTTTCCCCATCGTTAAGTCTCGAGGATTTTGTTTGTCTGTACAGTGATAGTTAACAGAGCTTGTACTATTGCCCATTTGTAATGAATTATTACCATGTTTTTATACTCATTATGAAAAATTGGGATTCAAAATTCCGAGACCACACTGATAATATGGGAATTTTTTTATTTAAACCCAGAAATAATCAAATAAATAAAACAAAGAAATGTAAAATTAAGATTTTTTTCAGAATATACACTTTTTAGGTCTCTAATCAAATAAGAAAATTTGTGTCATTGATCATGTGATTTATTGTATAGCGTGTCAGATGTTTTTGAAGCTCATTGAGGCTCAAAATGATCTTTGGAGAATCATGCTGGAGAATATGTTTTCATGTATCCTGAGTGGTGCTGTCATTTAAGCAAAAGACAGAAACTAAATAAGATATTTTGAAATTAAACTTTTTAGTCAAACTGTTATAATATAATTTGTAATGAATAAAATTGTTTAAAATAGAAATATGCAAAGCAGAAGGTCTCAGAAAATGTGACCCAATTTATCAAAATTCTCAAGATCAAAAATCTTGTGAATGTATTTATTTATTTAATTTATAAAAATGTTTTTATAAAATTTTATAAAAATGTATTTTATTTATTTGTTTATATATATATATATATATATATATATATATTTCTTTTTTTTATTATTATTTTACTACTACTGTTATTATTATTATTTATCTTTGTTGTTGTTGTTGTTATTTATTTTAATGTTTTTGTGGAATGTAATCTAACACAGCCCCAAAGTCAATGGCTCTTGTTTATGTAAGGTCATAAACCTCTCCTCTTGGATCTCATCTAAACAAGTGTTGTTTGAGAGCATGCTATTTTAGTTCCTGTTGTTTGTTTGATGTTGTTAGAAAGTTATAAATAAGAGTGAGATCCTCCTATTTCAAATCTGAATGACCAGTCACAGTTAAATGTGATCTGTCATGCAATGAATATCAACAGTGAATTGAATGTCTCTGTCTGTACAGGTTGGAGGCAGAAACAGCTCAGTGATGTCTCTGAATACTCTGTGCTGCGAAAGGCGGGTGATGATCGAATGCAGAACAACCAGAGATTCGTCTTTGGAACGCCACCGGTACAAATTCACAAATAGTCTCATAACTGTATAGCCTCAAAACTTAAACATTAAATATTTAACTGGAGACTAGTGTGATAAAATCGCTTCCTAACCCTGTGCAAATTTTTGCCCAATGTAAAATACAAGTTTAACTTGTATTGAACCCGGAACATTGCTACAACAATGCCTCGTATGTTTTTGTCTGTTTCAGCGAGGTCTATATCACACTGACGCTGTTGACATTGGTGACCTTCCTACAGAGGTTGACAGTCCACTGTGGGTGGGTCTTAATCAAGTTCCGCCCACACCGGCATTTCCTGTGACACCCCCCACTCCATATGGTAAGACTGACACTGTACTTGATGTTTGTTATGTGAGTAAGCCTTTCACTGTCTTACTAAGCTCTGATTTAGATTTAGTCTATTTCAGTTCATTCTGTTTCTTCATGTCATTCCAGACAGACTGGAGGATGATGAGATCAGATCTCTGTGTGGAGCACTGGCTTTTGTCAGACTCCTTGAGCAAACAAAAATCTCCCTGGATTATTACAATTAATGGCAAAATGAATGTTTGGAAATGTAAACTGATATTTCCTATTGACACACTACAGCAAAAGATAGAAATGACTGACTTAAAACCATTTTTTAGCTGGTGAAAATACTAGTGTTTTAATAATTTTGGCCAGCTCTGTATGTTTTTTTTTTTTCAATAGCACATTTACAAAATACATGCATTGCCCAAAGTGCTTTTCAGCAGATAATCTAAACAGTATGAACATTTACATACTCATAGACACATTAAAACGTGGTAATGTTTAATTTTAAAATGTCTTTATTCTTAAATTAAACACATCCACTGTCAGAAAAAAAAAATTGCATAGTTTGGAAGTAGAAAACAGAGAAGGCCCTAACATTTTTTGATCTTAAAGAATCTTAAACTGAATCCTAAAATAAAAAGACAACCAATGTAAAGATGCTAAAACTGGAATAATACTATTGCTTTTCATTGTATGGGTCAGAAGCCTGGCAAAACAACAAACAACAACACGCTCGGCCTTATTAGTGATAAGATTCAGAAATGTACTGGCCAACGAGGCTTTAACATTGCCTAAGCAATGTACTAGTGAACAAAACAAATAAGACCCACTTGGAGTGCAATATATACAATAGTTTTGTATCATCAGCATATAAATGACAAAAGTTTTTGTATTTATGAAAAATTTTGTCTAATGGACACATATACAATGAAAATAAAAATGGTCCAAGAATAGAACCCTGTGGCACACCACTGCTTAATGTATTTAATTGTCTCTTTCTCCTTATAGTGAAGAGTGGACATGACACCATCCCTTCAAGACCTGGTTCTCAACCCAGTAGACACTACATGAGCTCTCCAATATGGCAAGGTAATCAACTGCCACAGTGGCTACATCCTTATGCTACTTCCTTTTATACTATATCTACAGTAGCAAAATCATGTTTATATCTACATGAGAGGACAGGAATGTGTGTGGATATTAATTTGTGTGTGTCTTTGGTTGATCTAGTCAGGAAAATATCCAACCGTATCTCACACAAATGTGACCTTTAAAAACGGTCCCCTGTAGCAAAGTCTGTCTTGCTGCTGTCGCAAATTTTGTGCTGCTCAAAATAACTCTGCTACAGGATGTGGCCCTCTGGGTCAGGATGCGTACTTCCTGTAACCTGGCCAGTCAGTGCTTTGGGAACTAGAGCTGTGCCTAGAATTAAGCCCAAAGTGTACTTCAGTTTTGACACAAACTCTTACTATATGTGTACAGCTGAACACATAGCCTTCCAAAGTGTGCACTACAAAGCGCACACATGTGCATTAGAAAGTTTCATCCTTGTCCAGCTATTTCTCTCTAGAAGTTATAAGCAAAGAAAACGTCTTTGTACTTGTTTAAACTAGAGTTGTATGCATTTCTTAACCCCCTCACACAAGTCCTTGTCAATGCTAGCATCTGTTATTATTGCAGTCTTGTCACTTTACAAATGCTATTCTGTCAGTCATTTCTTGATTTCCTTATTTAGTAGTCAAATTCATATTTGTTAAAGCTACGCAAACAAAAAAGGATCAAAATCATTATAGTCAAAATCATCAGCACATTTGCAAAAACCCAAAGATTTATTTTGCACTCATAAGAAATCATTCCATCGGTCAGTTATGTAACTTTTATGGGGAAATACTATTGCCTGATTACATCTTAATGAGGAGGCACAGGAAAACATGGGAATAATAATAGATTGGAAGAGCAAGGAAGACCATGTTATATCACATTATATTACAGCGCAATTCACAGATCCAAAAGATATTTTACTTTTTATATTTTACTTTTTACTGAATAAATACATTGATAGATATAAAAACATTCTCAAACAACTACAAACTGCAGTCATAGCATTACATGTCTTATAGTCCAATTTCCAGCATTACATGATTTTAAATGGAAAACAATAAACAAAGTGATAATGAAAAAGATTAGTTTCTTTATACAACATTTAGCACGTCCGGCCTCCAGCAAGTTTGGCTTAGAGGAGGGGAGGATGTCTTGTATATTTTAATTTCCTGATGTGGGAAGATTTGGAGGTTATGTAACGTCGGTCCATCTATGTTTTAGTGTCTAAATAAACAGGAGAAAATAAAAGGTCTCACAGCCAAACTCTTACTGACAGACAAATGCAAATATTTAAACAGACATTTGAGGGGGAAGGAAGGGTAAAGCACGGCCACTTTAAATGAATTTATGTGCTACAGTGTCTGAGGTCATGTCAGGGACATTACAGTCTGAAATATTTTTTTCATAATCTTTACATGAATATTTTTTTCTGTGTAATTGAACTTAGTTATAGAGTTAAAATTAGTTGTGAAGTTCGTCCATTATTTATTTATTTATCAACTAATTTATTTTTATATACACTAAAAAGTTTGGGGTCGGTAAGTTTTTTTAAAATGTTTTTGAAAAAAGTGTCTTATTCTTACCAACGCTGCATTTATTTGATCAAAATTACAGTATTGTTGTAAAATATTATCACAATTAAAAGTTTTCTATTTTAATATAACTTAAAATGTAATTTATTTATGGCAAGGCTAAATTTTCAGCAGCCATTACTCCAGTCTTCAGTGTGTGATCCTATAGAAATTATTCTAATTATTCTATATGCTAATTTGGTTCTCAAGAAACGTTTCTGATTATTATCAATGTTGGAAACAGTTGTGTTGCTTAATAGTTTCATGGAAACCATGATACATTTTTCAGGATTCTGTGATGAATAGAAAGTTTTAGAGTTTAGATTTTTTAAAGATTTAGAATTTTTGTAACAGTGTATAAATCTTTAGGGTGACTTTTGATCAATTTAATGCATCCTTGCTAAAATCTTATTGACCCCGAATGTTTGAACGGTATTGTAAAAAAAATTTGTGAACTTTTTTTAAACAAGATAAATAAAAGTCCGGGACCACCAGTATTTTAGTTTAGTTTAGTTTTATTTTAGTTAGTTAGTTAGCTTGTTTTTTTTTGTTTTTTTTTGTTTTAATAATAAAAAAAATAAAATAAAATGACATAAGTATTTAAGTGAAATAATCTGCCAAAGTCAAATATCAAAATCAGCTAAGTCAAAATACATATATTTAAGATACTTTCTCTGAAAAAAGGTATCTTGTCAATGTTGCTTCTCATGCTAAGAGAATGATGACCAAAATACTACTTAAGAAATACTGCTTAAGAAAATGACTGTTTTTGCATAGAAGCAGATGTTTTGAGCAGCAGCACATGGTGGAGAGCATAATGGTGTCCATAAAAGGCCATCTTCACCCCTGACCCCGGTGCTGCCGTTTGGTTAGGCGAAACAGACTGTGAGAGTCTGCGGAGAACAATGCTTGAATGGCCTATCAAAGGCAGAAGAGCACTCATGAACTCATATGGTAATGAAGCCATGGGGGTCTTTCACTGCTTTTCTGCCTCATGCCAGTTGGGGGCAGTCGTCCTCCCTCCCTCTTCCTTTTCCTTCAGCCCTCCCCCTTCCCTCCCTCTCTCCCTCCTCAAAGCTGGAGTCAGTCAACCAGTGGCACAGTCCTGCTGGAAGAATGAAGTAGTTTTCCATCTGGGGTTTAACAGAATCCCAAAAACTCAATGACTTCATTCAGGCTAGACACAGATGAGTAGAGAGAGAGAGAGGAAGGGGACAGAGTTGGACAGAACAGCAACTGTGTGACGTGCCGCCCATGGTCAGTGTTTGTGCCGGGAAGCAGACAGCACAATAGAGAGTGAGAGAGAGAGAAAATGTGAGGTGGAATAAGTGACAAAGTAGACGTTACAGACTGGGGCTGTGAAAGACTGACACTGGGAAACAAAGTAAGTGTGCAGGAGCGTAAGAACACAGCAGTGGCCGGCAAGTCCAGCTTATCTTCTGTGGATGAGTCTCTGTTGAGGAATACTTCAGCATGACTGCTTCTCTAGGTATGCGGGGAAAGATTTTGTGTCATTTTGACCCAACTTTTTGAATTGTGCTTGTGTTTTTGCATGTGTGTGAGCATTTGCATGTGTGTTTGTATGCTAATACATCAGCCATTTGCTCTAGCCGTCTCTGGCAGACTTGAATTGTCTTCTTGTCAGCATGAAGTCTGTGTGAACACCCCCTCACCATGGACAAGACTTTCTCTTCTCTTCTCTTCTCTTCTCTTCTCTTCTCTTCTCTTCTCTTCTCTTCTCTTCTCTTCTCTTCTCTTCTCTTCTCTTCTCTTTAGTAGGCTGCAAATCATTAATCATCAGTCTTGTTTTCCAGTAAAAACATGTAAACATCTTCTGTACCTAAATGGACAATTTCTTATGACATAAAGCCTTGTTTTTGAGAAAGCATCCTTAATATGCATTTCTCTTGTTTTAAGCATATATTAAATTTAATTACATTTATGCTTAACATAAATAAAATAAAACTGCCAATACCCAGCAACTGGGTAAAAATAATAAAAATGTCTCAAATGAACCCAGCATTTGGAGTTAAAAACATAACCCAGATTTTATTTTATTTTTTATTATTTATTTTTTTTAGTGTAGGCCATTCCTTTGGTTTATTTCTGCCACATAATAATAAAAAAAAAATATCAAAAAGTAATTGCTATTTTTTTATGTTTATGAGGTTTTTCTCCACATTTTGAATTAACATTTTTATTTTTCTTTCCTCAGAATTTAGTATATGCCTGCAGTCGTTATCAAAAAAAAATATAACTTTGAGACAAAGAATTCCATGTAAACTCACATTTTTTCAGAAAAAAAATGTAGTGAAAACAAGCTTACTTATCAAAGTACATTGATATTTTGACAAATTTTATTTTATATTTTATTTTATTTTTTATTTTATTTATTTTTTTATTTATTCTATACGTATTTATTACATTCTTTGAAATTAAGTCTTATACAACCTCTTATGCAATTGTGTAAGTTACTTTTAAAAATGAACTTTATCTTGTTTTGAGGATGTTTAGATATTTTTATTGGTTAACAAGACATAAATACTGATTAAAAATATTTTTTATAGTGTAATGTGTTCACAAGAACATGCTTGATTTGCTGAGATGGCAAAAAAGGCCAGGGTCTGTGGTTTGGAGAGGACGTTTATGTATACATGTGATGTGTGTATGTGGTAGGCTCTTTTGGTTTGTTTATATGAGAATGTTTCCTGTTTCAGCTGGCTCTTAGACTTGGGCACTTTGTCTGAAGATCTGAATGAGTTATTTGCATTGCCAGAACTTCACTGATAAAGACAAAAACATTTAAAGCCCCAGTGTTTGTCCTTAAACTGCTCTATATTTTGTTAGTTCTGTCAGTGTTTGGCATTCCTCATGTGCTTTCTTACACACTCAGCAGATCACTGGGTGTTTTGTGGAAAACATCTAGCTTTCACTCTTTTCTAAAGCTCATTTACACTTGATTTATCCCATAATTCACTTCAGATTTGTAATTTAGGCTTTAGCACTTTCTCATTTGGCCAGACAGATTTATCAAGCAACCATGGGAGGTACTACAACAAAAAGAGATAGATGGGGTTGCTCTTGTTGTGAGTGGATGTGTGAGCTCTCTGATGGAGTGGAGAATCTGATGGAGGTGGAGTGGAGACAGTGGACACTATTCTTCTCTCTGTCTCTGGACAAAAGACAGTTCTGTTTGGGCCTGTGTCCAAATGAATGTGGATGGGGAAAGAATGTGTTATGTAATCGTAGTACGAATCTCGGGTCAGTTTGAGCTGAAATTCCATCTGATTTGAGCTTAAGATTGAACAACATGCATCCAAATTATCCAAAACAAACAATCTGGTTTGTTTATTACTGTTCTTTTGCCAGGGTAGGACTCACTTTGACGAAGAACAAGGGCTTACAATAGCAACGTTGAGTGGAGCAACAAAACACTGAATAAACTGCAGCATAATCAGTAAATAGTGCTTATATTACAAAAATATAGATGTGTGCAAATATCAAATAACTTCTGCTCTACATCCATAGAAAATACTGCCATTGGCTTTGTAAGCAAAACGTAATAAGAGCCACTTCAGTTATAAATGAGAAGTCAAAATATGCAAATACGTATAATATTTGTTAATTCTGTCAATTTTTATATATATATATATATATATATATATATATACAGTATATATATATACTTTTTTCACATTGTATACATATTTAAGTAAACTGCAAAAATAATAATAATAATAATAAAAATAGTGATAAGTGAACATTTGTGGCCAGTTATATCATCTAAATTTTAACACATCTACTACATAATTGAATTTTAAAAAGTCCAGCATCTAAAATGTAATATTTTCCCTTAAATAATTACATTATAAAAATAACATTTTAAAATATTAAACATCTAATATTAAATATGGTTTTCACTTAAATAATTATTTTATAAAATAATAAACGTAAAACAAATAATGCAGTCCCTAATATTAAATAATTATTATTAAATCCTCTAAATAATTAAATAAAAAAGCCAATAAAAATAAACATCTAAAGATAAATATGTTTTTGCCAAAATAATTAGAATACAAAGATAATCTTAAAAACATTTAAAATAATATAGTTTACAATATTAAATCATTTACCTTAAATAATTTAATTATAAAATTAAGCAAATGATTTTAAAAATAATTGAATAATTGAAATTTAAAACAATGTGTCATATAATATTAAACTTTCTTTTGATTTTATGTATATTACAGCTATATTAGTGTGTATATATATATATATATATATATATAAAAATATAATATAATTATTTTATTATATATTATATTATTATATAATTATATAATTAATAAATATTCTTTTCATGCCCGAAGCATATTATTGTTAAATATTATTTTTGTTCCTTTAAATCACAAATGAATGGTTAGTTCAGTCCATTAGATGTTTGACTGATTACATAGTGTTGAGTGTGTATTGCCTTATAAAGACCAAAAGCAGGTTCCATAGCTATTTTAGTGTGCTGAATACCTACGCAATGAAAGAGTGTTATTTTTGGTATGTGTGTTTTGCCGCTAAAAGAAGTGGACAGGTTGTGTAGAATGTCTAGTGTACTGGTTTTTAATACAGAAAAGAAGTTGTGTGTATTTGGTCATAAAGGCAGCTGACGTCTGAGAGGAAGCCCAGGTGTCAGATATATAACTCAAACTAGAGCTAAATCTTACTGCAGACATATTTTAGACCATGTATCATAGCATTGGAGTAATGCCATTGACTGGAAAGTATTTAATTCTCCTGTGTTGAATTCTCTCTTTTTATTTTCCCCTCCGCACATTCTCTATGCTGCTCAGCTTTGCAGCTTTGATCACAGCAGCTGGACATTTTTCAACTTGGCTCACTGCGCGTGTGTGTGTGTGTGTGTGTGTGTGTGTGTGTGTGTGTGTGCGTGCATTCCTCCTTTGAATGGCGAGTTTGTTAAGTCTGTAAAACTGAAGTCGTCCTTTGTCTCGCTGGCATGCGGGAGATTTAATCCTGAAAGACCTGGTCTGAGCAGACATGCACACAAATACGCTTACACACACTTTTATCGTCCTTCTCTTTCATTTGCCAGCCAAATTCCAAACTCTGTAACATGCTGATATGACATGCAAATATTGATAACGTTTATACTTTACTTTCTGCATGACTGCATTTAATGTTAAACAGTCTGATACACATACATATACGCCTGCCTGTTTTACACTCTTTTTTTTAAGTTATGACCTCATTCATTTGCATCTATCTAGTGTGTATGTGTGTGTGTGTGTGTGTGTGTGTGTGTGTGTGTGTATATATATATATATATACATATATATAATTTATTTCTATTGTGATTAAAGTAAACTTTTGTTATGGTTTTAGTTAATGATGGTAACCCTGGTATGTTTTTAAAATCAATTTAAGTGAACTGCAGTTATTATTGAGTTTAAAATTGTGGAAAACCCTAAAAGAAATGATGACCAGTTTATAGCATTGAGTATTAAACACCTCCCTGATACTTCATCTAATATTAAATACTTTCCCTTAAATATTCCAAAAAAATATTTTAATATAGAATAAGAAAATATATTAAAGGGGTCATCGGATGCAAAATTCACTTTTCAGGTTGTTTGAACATAAATGTGTGTTGGAAGTGTGTGTACACATCCATCCTATAATGATAAAAATCCACCCAGTGTTTTTTTTTTTAAATCCCTATTTTAAAATCCCTTATTCTCAAATCAGGCTGTTCTGAGATTCCTGTCAGAATGACGTAGTTCTGCGCAGGCCGCTCCTACGATTGATTGACAAGGCCGTCTTACATTAGACCCGCCCTGAGTGAGCTGTAAACAGTCCGACCGCCATTGTGTCGACTCCGGTTCAGGGGAAGACAAGATGTCTCCAATTAAGCAATTGAGGTGCTTTGTTTTTGGATGTAATAATGAATATAGCAGTCGTCATTTACTCCCGACATCTGAGCTGCTGAAGACACAGAGAATTAACGTTACTTTCGCTTTGAAGTGAATGCGCCGATCCCCAATCTGCCTAAATGCGTCTATGTTCGCGCGAATCATTCATGATCCAGCTTCATCTACAGAAGGTTTTTTTGCTAGTTAGCCAGTTTCGCGGCTAAAGTAAATGGTACTGCTCGTCACCCCACTGAAGAGAGGGGCGGGGTCAGCAGAGCTCATTAGCATTTAAAGCAACATAGACTAAAATTCAGCTTGCTGAAAACAGAGCTGATTTTGACAGGGTAAAAAAGGTGTTTTTTTTTTACACTACCATTGAGAAATTTTAACCAAAGCATATTACAGACTTTTCATTAAGACCCTAAAGAATCATATCAACTTGTGCAAAATGGGCATCCGATGACCCCTTTAAAAATAATACAACATCTTATATTAAATTTCTTTCTTTGAGTGAGAGGCATGTGAGGTAATTTGTAAGTAGTTTGGCTGTTTAAAACACTGTTTTGTGACATATTTTACCTTCTCTGTTTCATCACAGAGTTGGTTTCCAGCTTGGGTTTTGATCTGCATTCATATTTTGCTGTGTTTTGAGACATAAAGTTTAAGTTTCAAAACAGAACTGGGGCATCTTATGTCTTCAATTCAGTGCAGCTTCATTTTTGGCATGTAATAAATTTCTTGTTAGACCCTCAGACCTCTTTCTTCTGTCTTGAAGGGTCATCCAGATCTTCTTTTCTCTTTGAAGAGCCAGTAGCGCCTATAGTTCAACAGATCATTGACCTCTTGGCTGCAATCCTCATGTGACCCTGACATCTGTTGATGCCGTTGGTTTCAGGAGAATTATGTTTGGATGCCTTTCTGCTTCATTTGAATCCATTTATTGACTTAAATGAACTTCTGTGCAAGTTCAGGCTGGTTTATGTTGTTTGTTTTTTTTGCTGATTTAGCTGGTGGATCAGTGAAGCTGTGTTTTTCGGTAGCAGTGTGAGGCTGGTGAACCAGCATGGGTCTTTCAGCAGAAGCTGATTGAAAAAGGAAGCCTTGCTGGTTAAGCTAGTTAAGAAGCCTGGTGGGACACCAGCAAACCAGCATCCCATGCTGACCACCTGCATCCAAATCACAACGTGTGCTGGTGAGCAGCTGTGTTGCTGTTTTGATCAGAGGGAAGCAGACCAGATGAATCTCTGGGAAGCAGTTTTGGGATTCCTGTCTTGGGAATGAGTTTCAGGGTTTTTTGGGTGGGTCACAAGATCTATTTTTGGAAACACTTTAGACCCTTCTTCCTCCAGATGTTGTTTGTGTGTTTATGTTTTTATGTATTACATTTTCAAAGACAACATCTCCTTGACAACCTATCACATGATGTGGTTAGGGGTGAGGTCATGGCTGAAGAAGCTACTATCATGCTATGGTATATGTTTGATTAGTAAATGTCTGCTGAAGGAAAACATTCATTGGGAATCCAGCATAAAGGGCTGGACTGTAGCTAATTGCATTTTCTATAATTACGGAATGCATGGTTACTTGGGACTGTTGGTTAAATTTGCAATACTCAAAACATCAGCCTTGTTTCTCTCTTGGAGTTATAAGACATACAATTACAAACATGTGAGTTCCTTTCATCATGAGGGACAAATTTGCCTCGAGGGCCAAGAAGTTTCATCATATTTCTTTTTTTTTTTTGTCCCTACAGACATTGGACAAACAATTTTCATCTCATGAACTGCTCATCTAATTGATCTAGTACTGTTAGAAAGCTTTATGAGTTTACAAAATTTGTTTTAAAATTGTATTATTATTATTATTATTATTATTATTATTATATTTATTTATTTTTAATTTTTTTTGTCTGAATGCACAGAATTTTATTGGCCCATGCACACACATAAAAAAGTTTATTTTTAGAAATGATAAGTAATAAATGGTAGGTTTTTAATTTTCAAAAGAGTACAAAATTATACTGCTACATTGTAATTACATGATAGCTGAAAAAATTTTTACTGGAAAGATTTTTTGAATATTATATTTGGAGATAATTTTAATAGATAGTAATAGAGATTTAATTTTAATTTTAATAGTAAACTTGTTTATTTATTTTGCCAGTATATTGTATATCATTAATTATTGTTTTTTTTTTGCAAAAAAAAAAAGTTTTGTTTTGTGTGATTTAAAAAAATATATATATTAAAAGATAATGAAAACTGTAATGCAATTCCATGATAGCTGCAAATATACACTTTTGCTGGAAAAAGGATCCAGGGTATTGTTCATAAAGTTCTAATTGATTTTTTTAAGACTACCAATTTCACTGAAACAGTTACTATTATAAGAAAATGACTGAGCTTGTGTTTGTTGTGGTTTAGGAATTTTGAACATATATGTGCAGAATATAGAAATTGTTCTGGGAGCAATGGGTAAGAAATATGACTGGACAGGTATTAGTGGCAATATTAGACAGACAACTATTTATTATTTCAACTTCTTTTTCACAGTCGCTTCATTATGCTTCCGCTAAATGCTGCTTAAAGCTATAGATTTTTGTTCTCACATTTAATTGCAGGCAAGTTTTCAAAGGTCATAGAGGATAGACCACAAAATTAATTTGATTATATCCAGCCAGTTTCCAGACAGGGAAGAAGAGAGGGAGTGGGAGACATTCCTCCAGGGTCCCTCCCCTGTGGTTTGTTATGTGCACAATCTGAAGAATGTGTGTGTATGGGCTCCTGCCAAACCCACAAGCCCAACTCCCTTACAATGATCTATCCAATAATACCACTTGATTTATTATCTGGATTTGGCAACTAGTAGCAGGTTGCACAGCGCAGGTCTTCAAATATTTTATGGGCGTGCAATAAGACATTGCTCATACCGAATGGAATCTTCCAGAGAAATTGGTTGAAGGTGCGTGTGTGTGTGTGTGTTCAGGTCTTAAAAATCCTGTTGTATATGTCCTTACAGAGTCACGAGGATACATGGACAGCATGACACACACATCTGTGTCATCCGACGGAGAGCTCTTCCACTCTGATGTCACAGGAAGTCCCGCCTCCTGTCAGAGGATGTTTGGGTCTATGCACTCTATGTCCACCCCCAGCCCACTGGTCAACACAGACAGGTACTGCCTGTCAATCAACCACAGCAATCAATAGGGATGCACAATATATCTGTACCATATCAGTTATCAGTCAATATTGGGTATTTAATTGTGCTCATTAAATCTTTTAAAATGCTCATTAAATATATATGAAGAGTTTATTTGCAAAAATAGATAACTCCATAATTTTCAAAAATCATGTTTTTTATTATGATATCATGTTTTTATTGTGTTTTATTGTGTTAGCTACTTTTTAGTTATTTTTTTAACCTAAATCAAAATAACCCAACTGCAGTTTGATTGAGATTACTTGGAATGCACAATGAAAAAACATGATTTTTGGGAGAAAAAAAAATTATATATATATATATATATATATATATATATATATATAATAACTTGTAACTATATATAATTACATATAATAAATAATAATCATTTTTGACTAATTCTGATTGAAGTAAATGCTGTCTTTTCAGTAACAACAGGCTACTTGTGTGGTCTATTGTGTATGTAGTCTATATTTAACAATGTATAAACACATGGTGGGGTGTGTTTGTCTGTGCACAGGATATGTAAGATAACTCTTGCTGTTTTCTCTTCTCCATGCAGTCCCACCCCAGCTCATTCCTGGTTAGAGGGTGGATCCAGCACCCCCTTGAGTCACTACACGCCTCAGCCCTCCCCACCCCTCACTCTCTCGGCCCCCAACTCCCACAGCTCCCCTCGCGGAGCTCCCCGCGGCCTGTCCTCCTCTCTGGATGTCGGGGGACTGGAGAGCAGCCTGCTGGAGGCGGTGGAGGGTCTCGAGGCTCTGGGTCTGGATGTGGCTCAGCCTCCTCTTCTGCCCCTGAAGAGACGAGGGACTGAAGGCTCAGAGACTATGTTCCCGCTCAGCAGGAGTGCAGCCAGCACGTCCTATGCCAGTCACAACACTTCTCCTACCAGATCTACACCAAGTCCAGGTTTGTAGGATGTCTGTCTATAAGCGCACACACACAGGCATATTAAAACGTCACATATAATGTGATATTATTCTAATTTTCAGATTTCATGGCCAGTAAACCAGAAAATGTGAAGTTCGTTCAAGATACGTCAAAGTTTTGGTACAAGCCAGACATCTCGAGAGAGCAAGGTAACAATATTAGATCCTCAGTAGGCCTAAGCTGAATTCAGAGTCATGTTAAAGGAATAGTTCACCCAAAAATGAAAATGTTGTCATCATTTCCTCACCCTCATGTTGTTCCAAACCTGTACAAGTATCTTTTTTATGTTGAACACAAAAGATATTTTGAAGAATTTTGAAGAACCAAATAGTTGTTGGTCACCATTGACTTCCATTGTAGGGAAAGAAATATTTTGGATTATGGAAGTCGATGGGTAGCATCAACTGTTTGATTACCAACATTCTTTAAAATATATTTTTTTATATTCAACATGAAAAAGAGACTCATACAGGTTTGGAATGACATGAGGATGAGTAAATTATGACAAAATTTGAATTTTTGGGTGAACTATCCCTTTAAAAAGTTTTGCTGATTAATATTTTTGTGGAAACTGTGGAAAATTCCACAGAAAATTCCAAGTATTTATTTGAAATAGAAATATTTTGTCACATTATAAAAGTCTATGCTGTCACTTTTGATCAATTTAATGTGTTTATGTTGAATTAATGAATTAATTTCTTTTAAAGAAGTTACTTCTGTCCCTCACAGCCTTGTTTTTTCACTCACTACTTTTTTAAAGCCGACAGAAAGTAGTTCAGCTGTTTTCAATCATTTTAAGCCATGTAAATTCTTTTTAAACTTCATTTACTGAATCATTTTGTTCAGATTTATATTAAGCAGTTAAACATTCACCAGTTTATTTGCCTCCTTGTGAGCATCTGTGCCAATGCTGCATTTTACATCTTTTTGTTGCAGCATTCAAAATAGTATTATTCATTTTGGACAAAAATCAATAAAAAAATATTATTCTTGTTATCACTGTGGCTTCTGTGAAAGAAATAGTGTTTGCTGTTTAATGGTGGTTTATAATGTAAATTGATCAACTGATTGTTCTCAAAGTATCTTCCATTACTCCATCGCCGTCTATCTCGTCTAAGGTTTATAAGCGTTACTTCCTCTTTGCTTCTTTAATTAGGATGACAGCCTAATGCATCAGTATATATATTTTCAAAAAAAAAAATTTATTTGTTGTAGCTATTGCCATTCTCAAGGATAAAGAGCCGGGTTTCTTCATCATTAGAGACAGTCACTCATTCAGAGGAGCTTACGGATTGGCTATGAAGGTGGCCACGCCCCCACCCTCTGTTCTACAGCAAAGCAGAAAAAGTAAGAGAACGTTACATATACATGACTTTTGATAACAACTCTCACATTTTCACTCACTCGAGCCGAACAATGACGCAATGCCCATAAACTGTACGCATTTTGAGAACATATGTGATTTAAAAAGTACTTTCTGTGGAAAATATCCATCCCCAGTTTTAGATTTAAGACCAGCGGTCTGTAATGGCCAGCACATTGCCTGCGGTAAAAGGGGCAAATATGAACTGTCCATAGAGTCTGAATATACAGGATAATTCCTTGAATGAACTCCGGTGAAATATTTGATGGACTTTAAGACCCTGGAGAACAAGACGTCCCAACACTATTGTGTGAGAAACAGCTGAATGAGTGTGAACACAGCTGGAGCTTTCATATCCAGAGCCCCTCCGTAAACACGGTGTGTCTCTCAATCAGAGGAAGGAAGGGAGGCACACACACACAAACACAGTTCGTCTCCTCCTGATTCACAATTCTAGATGGCTCCTTAAGAGGAGTTTTTACACAGTATTAAGCTGTTTTTTTTTTCTGTACCATTGGAAATTAAATTTAGCTTTATCTTTACAGATAAGAGTTCATTGTATGAAAACAGTCTATTTTCAACATCAGATACGCCTGGTGTTCAGAAACTTGACCTGCCCCATCAGGGTGAGGTATTAAGGAGGAAGTAGGATGCAAACTGTTGTTCCTAAATGCCAGATGAACTAATGATTAAAGTAAAATGCAGGAAAGTCTCTTTGAAGGATCTCAAAGTTAGAAACAATCAGTTGAAATGCTGTTTATAACAACATCCCTGATCATTTCTGAGCTACTTTTATAGTTTGCATGGCACATTTCTGCTCAGATTGTTTTTGTTCACCTTCCCATGATGTTGTTATTGAAGCAGTTAAATATATAATGTACTTACTAAACCCATATGACAGTGCTATTTCTTATTTCACTTATGAAGAGAGCATTTAAAGACACAACAAAACAACAGTCAGATTAATTCTAAGGGTCAGTGAAAGGATGGAAAATGGTTATAAAATTGCTTAATTATGAATGTAAATATATATATATATATATATATATATATATATATATATATAATATGGTAGAATTCTTGAGGAGAAATAACAATATAAAAAAGACAATTTTCAGTGAGACGACCAATAGTGTTGAACTATAAAGTTGCTTTGTGCAGACCATTGAAGTCTCTAACTTTTGCTTGCAGACGTTGATATCTTAGGAAATCCAAGCACAGTTGGAGACAATGTTGAGATCTCTTCTGAAACCATAGGAGCCACAAGTGAGAAAAATCTGAGCTGGGTGTTTGCTCTTAATCACAATTCTGTTCAGGAGAAACAATCGAGATTGATTTTGTTCATGATTTTTTTCTTCCTTTGGATTCTATCTTCTATATATATATGTGGGTCTTTTCAAATTTGGTCAACACCTCTGCATCTATTTCCTCTTGCTACTACGTTATCATTGCTTCTTTAGTAATTAAAAATAATTTTACAAATTAAGTCATTTCTTATCTCTGTGCACAGTGGGCGACCTGTCCAATGAGCTTGTGCGGCATTTCTTGATTGAGTGCACACCAAAAGGAGTGCGGTTAAAAGGCTGCCCCAATGAGCCTTATTTTGGTAAGTAACTGTTAATGTCTGTGTGAATGTTAATGAAGACATGAGTGCTGGTTAGAGCTTCATCATTGCATGGTCAGGATCTCCCTCTAGTGGCTGTAGTCAGGAGCATCGTGCAACTGTTTGTTTCCCTATTCTTTTCACTCCCTCTAAAGTTTGGGGTCAGTAACTTTTTGTAATACTTTTATTCAACAAGGATGTTAAATTGATCAAAAGTGACATTTATATTGTTGGAAAAGATTCTTTGAACATTTCTATTCATCACAGAATCTTGAAAAAAATATCACTTGTAAAAAAAAAAATAATATTAAAATTTCTTGAGAACTAAATCAGTATATTATAAGGATCATGTGACACTGAAGACCGGAGTAATAGCTTTTTTGTTGCTGAAATAAATTACATTATAAAATCTATTAAAATAGAAAAAAAATATTTTAAATTCTAATAATATTTCACAATATTACTGTTTTTTTTTTTTTTTACTGTATTTTAATCAAATAAATGCATTTATGGTCAACACATCTTTTAATGTTATTGCCGACTCCAGAATTCTGAACAGTAATGTATATATTTTTAAATAAGCAAAATTGCTACAACCATGCATTGTTATTGTTTGGAAAATATGGAGAAACATTCAGCTAAACTTAAAATATTGTGTTTCCTGTATGTACAGGAAGTCTCACAGCTTTGGTGTGTCAGCATTCAATCACACCCTTGGCTTTACCCTGCAGACTCATCATCCCAAACAGAGGTATGTTATGATATTAGTGTGTGTCTGCGTGAGTTTTATGTTTTTAGTGTGCTAGTATGCTAACTGAAGACTTCTTTTAGACCCTCTAGAGGAGTTAAATGAATCTTCGTCACAAACATCTACAAACTCTGCAGCAGAGCTACTCAAACAGGGAGCAGGTAAAGAAAAATCTGAACAATATCAGTGATTATTTTATCTCATCCATGTGTTAATGTGTTGATGTGTGTTTGTTGTTGCTCAGCGTGCAACGTGTGGTTCCTGGGCAGTGTGGATCTGGAGTCTCTGACAGGAGTTCAGGGTGTTCAGAAGGCCACTACTGTGATTTTCAGTATGGATCCACCACCCACATCCACTGTTGTTCACTTTAAAGTGTCTGCACAGGGAATCACCCTCACGGACAACCAGAGGAAGTGAGTCTCTCTCTTTATATTTGATATATTGAGTTTTTATATTTAGATGGGTTTAGGGGGAGTTAGTGATCATGTATTGCTGTCAGTGAAATGGTACATTTATGTTAGCAATCTTTTCTGAATAATGTTTCTATTTTGAAAGCTAATCTTAAGTTAAGTTGTGTAATGTTTTGTCCCACATCTCAATAATCATTTGTTGTTTTTATGTATAATTCTTCAAATGTTTGGGGTCCTAAAGTGTCTTAGGCTCACCAAGGCTACATTTATTTGATAAAAAATATGGTAAAACAGTAATATTGTGAAATATCATTCAAATTTAAAGTAACTGTCTTCTACTTATATATAATTTAAAATGTAATTCATTCATGTGATGCAAAGCTACATTTTCAGCATCATTACTCCAGTCTTTAGTGTCATGCGATCCTTCAGAAATCATTCTGATTTGCTGCTCAGGAGTTGCTACAGTTGTGCTGCGTAATATATTTTTGTGGAAACCATGATACTTTTTTTCCAGGATTCTTTGACAAATAGAAAGTTCAAAAATAAACATTGTAAATGTCTTTACTATTACTTTTGATCAATTTAATGTGTCCTTACTTAATAAAAGTAATAAAAAATAAATAATAATAATAAAAAAAACTGTCCCAAACTTTTGAACGGTAGTGTAAATTTATACATAAAAAACATTAAATATGCATATACATATAATGTTGTCCTGAGTTTTTAATATTACTGTGTGTTTCCAGATTGTTCTTCAGGAGACACTATGCTGTCAACACAGTGATATTCTGTGCCCTGGATCCTCAGGACAGGAAGTACGTAACACACACACACACGTATACACAGATGCACCCTTATTTGGACATTTATTTGTCTGCTTTTCATTCACTGTCTAGTCCAATTAATACAGTCTCAATAAAGCAGTCTTTTACATTTGTAAAGAAAAGTTTAACCTTAACAGTATAAATACATTTTTTTTTGGTGTAAGTGGATTTTTGTTGGATGTTCTGACTTCTTCCCTGCACTGTTCACAGGTGGACACGGGACGGCTGCACATCTGCAAAGTAAGTCTTCCTCCATCGCTTTCTGTTTTAATCAGGTTATCTCAGTTCTGAAGTAGTGCTAGTTATGTATTTGTATTTGTACATTTATTCATAGTTGTGTATGCATGTGTGTGTGTTACAGGATCTTTGGCTTCATTGCGAGGAAAAGCGGGAGCAGCACAGAGAATGTGTGTCACCTGTTTGCCGAACACGACCCCGAGCAGCCCGCCAGCGCTATTGTCAACTTTGTCTCTAAGGTGATGATAGGCTCTCAGAAGACCAAATAGAAAAATCATAAGCAGAGATTTCTGCTGAACTGCGAAGGGGACAGACTCTACATCCTTAATTTCAAATGTTGAAGAGGAAACCGTATTTACAGTTTCGCTACTGTTATGTGACCGCTTTTACCTGCTGATGGTGTAGAGACAGTGAAACGTCAGTATTGGAATGGATGAAAAGTTATTTTATGATGGATTCTCCCAGTTTTTTGGACAAGATACACAGGGACGTTGCTAAACTTAATGGGGACCAGGAACAAATTTTATAGGTGGGCTACCCTTTTCACAAGGCCCGGGATAACATTCCCAAATGTCCCCCCTGATGACAGCCCTAAAAAAATCCATTCCACAGGAAGTCTTTCAAATCTATGCAGCACCGTTGCATCACAGGACACGTCCAGAAGGGGGCGCCACACTTCTTCGGCTCATTCTCGCACTACCATAAACACAGTCTGCTCAAAGCAAACTTAAAAGCCTAAGAGGAAAAACGACTTAGGGTTATTTTATTGTATATGCCTTTTTTTTTTGCTATTTTGTTTGCAGTATTTCCGAGGTCCTCGGTTTCGTTTGGAAATAAAAATGATTGAGGTGTAAATGTCGATTCATTTCCATGTTGTGTCTGGGCACATACATCCACAAGATGCAAACCAAAGAGCATTTTGCATATCAATTTACAAAATTTAAATGTTTTTGATTTTATATATGTGTATACATTATCAAATACTACTTTTAACATTTTTATAGCTCAAAATATTCAATTGTTGTTTGTCTCCGTATTTGTTTATAAGTGCCGAGCTAACATTTTCAGTCAATCCCAAGTGGTTTCCGTAAAAAGCATATTGGCTTTGACTTTGTTTATATATTTGGAAATATTTATCATATAACTCATATTCTGTGTATACTCATCTCTTACTCATCTACGCGGCATGAGAGTTAAACCATCTAATTTTGTTTGATCACCTCATTTGAGGTAAACAACATGACAGTACTCATGTGAACTTCTGACTTTTTTTTTTTTTTTTTTTTTTTTACTGAACAAGTGTGTAAATGCTTGATCAAAGAGGATTTTGCAATAAATGTTTAACTTGGAATTCATCTGAATCAGACAAATGTGCCTGTGCCATTACTTTTCTTACTTTAAGAAGCAAGGACCATGTTTTCATCACAAAAGCAATTCTGTACTTTCCTTGTACTGTCTAACGCTTTGGTTTATTTGTAAATTAATGATTTATGGACTGTATACATGCACAAAATACAATATTAAAGAAATTGTATGGTACTAAAATGAGGCGGTGATTGTCATGTACTGTGCTAAAAGGAGATATGTCATCCGTTTCTGAAAAAATCATGTTTGCATGATACTATAGGGAGATGAGAGGGTCTTTATTACTTATTATTGGAAAAAGCATAACGGCTAACTTGGATCACATGTGCCTTAATAACCAATCACATTACAGTCTTATAGCCTTACAGAGTTGTAAGACGCTCAGTCGCCATTTACGGATACCATAGGATTGAATGGGAAGTGCTGTAAGCTGAATCTCACCTGTCGCAAAAAGTCTGTCACTTCTCTTGTAAAACAGCATTTTTTTTTTTCGTGGTAAACTCTAAAAATAGTTCAGTCCCAAAGTATTGTTAAACATGTTGAAGATTAGCAGATAGCTGTTGATTCATTAAATGATAAGCCGTGAAGCCTCTCCACTGACATCCATTCAAAAAAAATGGCTTCTCTCTTTTCCCACGTACTGCCAAAGCGGAAGCGTTAGCATTAACCGTTACACTTTTTTTGGCTAAAGCTTGCAGGCTTGCCTTCTAGTGGCTTTGGCGGAAGTATGCAGATACATACGTTTACAGGCAGATAGGACTTAGCCTTACCTAGCTGGGGACTACTTTCAGGCGCTACGTAATATCATTGAATGGTTTCGAAAACGGTAAAACTGAACTGTTTAACTCTAGGGGAGTTGTAAAATGAGCCTATTTTCAAAAAAAGTGGAGTGTTCCTTTAACGTGTTTGGCAAGATTTTTCGCAAACGGTTGCTCAACCTTAACTGTAAAGCCCCTTTCATACCTACAGACATTATACTGTAGAATGAAAACTATAACTATATTAGCTTCCACACTAATGGACGATAATGTTCCCTTCATCTTAAATATGTGTATCTGCCACTTTAAATGCTCTAGCTCTTAAATTCACATGGATTCTGTTTTGTTTTTATCATTTTTATCTGGAAAAAAAAAATTGTTGTGAAAGTAATTCCAATGATATCGTTTTTCTGTGTCATTGTCATTATATTTGTTGTGTGGAATTCAGTATTCTCACAGAATTAACAAGATTATTAAACCATTATATCATTAGTTTCTCCATTGATGGCCATTTAAGTGTATTCTAAAATTATTTTTTGCAAGTAACCAAAACGTAATTTTGATGTAGTTGATGTTCTGAAGAGCACATAACTGCATGAAATAGACTTTAGTCTGGTTAGATGCCATATTGCAATTAATGCTAATGAAAACATGGCTGAGGAATTTACAGTCTTTACAATGCCACCCACAACTTTAAAAACTGTTTTATGGAGTTTTTGCCTACTGAAAATATATCTGAACAATCAGTATGTTGTTAAACATGACCATTGAATGCACTGTACTTCTGTCTCTCACAGCCTCGTTTTCATTCCTGTCAAAAATTAAATATGGTTACCCTAAGGTCTATGAACTTGTGTGTTGTCTTGTCTGCTGGAGGAAGTTCTAATATGGCATGATCAGTCACATGATATTTAGAACTGAGATGACTGGCTCAAAAAATCCTCATGAAGCAAAGATGGCAGCATTCAGGTTGCGTACTTCCAGGACTGCATGCTTCAGCTGAGCAACTGCCATTGAGATGAATTGGAATGTTAACAGCTAGCCATATCCAGGTGCGCTATTTGGATAAACAGGTTGAAACAAAGATTTTTTTCTCAGGTAGTAGGGACATTGTATGTGTTGTATGACAAGAAAAGGATACTGTACTGTAGGTACAGTAGTTAAACCATGGTTTTACTGTAAATGCTGTACAAAAACAAGTATTGTTTTTATAGTTTTACTAACTGTTAAACTATGGTTAGAACCATGGTTAATTTTGTAGTTACTATGGTTATACTGCAAATGTTGTAGTAAAACCATATTTGTTTACTATGATTTTACTGCAAATGTTGTAGTAAAACCATTTTTAGTTACTATAGTTTTACTACAAACAAAACAAATAACTGTTAAACCATGGCTACTCTACCTGTAAATGCTGTATTAAAACTATAAGTATGTTTTACTATAAAACACTTAAAGGTATAGTTCACCCAAAAATGAAAATTCTGTCATTAATTACTCGCCCTCATGTCATTCCAAACCCGTAAGACCTTTGTTCATCTTCGGAACACAAATTAAGATATTTTTGATGAATTCCGAGAGCTCTCTGACCCTCCCATAGACAACAAGGATACTACCCCGATCAAGGTCCAGAAACGTTTAAAGGACATTGTTAAAATAATCCACGTGACATCAGTGGTTCAACCGTAATTTTACGAAGCTACGAGAATACTTTTTGTGTGCAACGAAAACAAAAATAACAACTTTATTCAACTATTTTTCTCCCTCGCGTCACCCTGGCGCCATTTTGGAGAGTATCATGACGTATGCGCGTGCTTTGAGTAATTAATGACAGAATTTTCATTTTTGGATGAACTATCCCTTTAAACTATGATAACTAGTAAAACCATGGCTTATATTGTAGTTACTATAGTTTTACTGTAAATGCTGTATTAAAACCAACTATGGTGACTGTAATTAAACCATGCTTAATTTTTTAGTTACTTACTACAAAGCACAGTTTAACCATGGCTGCTCTAGTAAAAGCATGGTTAATTTTTGGAAGGGATCACAGTTTGACAATCTCAAAGACATTGATTCAGCATAATGTGGTAGACTGCAGGTGGCATGAGCTCACCGTATTCTCTGGAGAGAGAGGGTAGTATAATGGTTTGCTTATTCAGAGGTTTGGTCGGATAAAAAGATAGTGTCTCACTTGTTCAGATGTGATTACTGATTAAACAAACTGCCCCTTTATACGGGCTCAGGGCAAGGGGGTGGAGGTGGAAATTAAACAAGAAAAAACGAGACACAAAGAAACTCAGAAAGAGAGCAAAATTTCTGAGTCAGCTAAGCTGGATTTCTCCAGCACAGTGCCCCCTACCGGCCCACCCTCCCAAATACAACAAGCGCTGTGAGTGTTTCTTACTTTTCTGTTTCTTTAACCTTCTCACTATGGGTTTCAGTCTGATTGAGAGGAATGCCAGTCATGCAACTCTCCAGACACACACACACAATTCATCTAAACACCCCGCAGGTCTCCACATGTTTGCATAAACACATACATTGGAAAAGAGTCACAGTCGGGAGAGTTTGATTAAGCGCTGTGAGTGTATTACACATATATAAAACAAAGACCTGTGTGTGTGTACATCTGGAGAGCTGTGTATCAGGCATTCCTCTTCGTCAGACTCATGGTCACGACTGGGAACTCTGTGTTTTTTTGCGAATGTTTAGTTTTGCACGTTTTACTTGCCGTCCAGTTCCAGCATCACGCCGGGAGTGTGAGCTTTGGCCATAAAGGCACATTGTGAGGGGTGGCTGTGTCATAAGTGTGGTCCTGGGGTGGTATTTTCTATATGGATACAGACTTTGACCCTGAGCTTAATTATTTGTGATTTGGGGGTGCAAGAGGTCACTGAAAATTTGTATTTGAATGAAATGTGATAGACAGGGGTACGTGGAGTACGTGGTTGGGAGTTTGTGTCACATTTTGCTACACTGATGAGAAATATGGGAGAGTTTTTTTTGGGGGGGGGGGTGGTTTGTTCTTTTAAAAAAAAAAATTACTGGATCACTGCTATGACCGTTTTTTTTTTAAATGCAATTCAATTTTTCATATAAAATGCAATTCAAACATTAAATTACTTAAATACACCTTTTCTATAAAAATTATTTTTAACATTACTAAATGAAATTTTCATTTAATATTCAATAAATGAAGAAAAAAGGCTCATTAAAAATGAAATTCTTGATAAGAAAACCCATATTGCTCCTATCGCTTTATTATTGTATATAAATATATTTTTGTATATATACAAAAAAATCTAACATTTTTTTTATTTATATATATTGTGTGTGTGTGTGTGTGTGTGTGTGTACACTTAGATATGGCTATATATATAGCTTTCACACCCTCAAGGTGTCCTGCGTCAGCCAAGCAACTGCCATTGAGATGAATAGGAATGTTAATGGTATTGGAGACCTCCAGGTATATCTATCTATCTATCTATCTATCTATCTATCTATTTATATAAATAAAAATATATTGAAAGAAATATAAAGAAATGATATCACATACTGAACCCCTTGCAGACTTTTATGACTGTGTGTCAAGGTAAGATAAAAAAAAATCTGATAATTTGATTTTTTATGACAACACAAGGTTAGTTCATGTTGTGAAATGTCACGTGGTGTTACATTATGAAACTTTATGACAAGAGTAATATTTATGAATTAATCATTTATGGTATTTGTAAAGAAATGTTTTACATTGAAAAAATATTTAAAAACCTTTTTAAAAATAATGATTAAGATTTGTACATTCATATGTGTTTAAGGTGTAAGAAAAAAAAAGTTGCGTTTAACTTGATGGTTACACCGCATGATATATTTAGAGTTATTACATTGAAACTTTGCTTATAAATAATATAAAAGTTTTTCAAATTCATATGAAGCCGCGATGAATACAGAAGGGTGCATTTCTATGCACTTACACGTTTTTTTTTTTAACCTAAATTTTTTTCTTTTAATTGTGGACACGTTAACAAAACTTTCTTACAAAACCCACACTTGACCTTCATTGCAATCCTATATATGTGCACAAACAAGCGAAAAGCCAAGACCTTGTTGTATACCTCCTTCCTGTGTGTTTGTGAGTGTGTGAGTGAAACAGATCTGGTGGGGTGGGGGGGTTGAAGGGATGACCTCATCAGGAAAGGAAACTTTCCCACAGTCTGTACACAAAGCCTGCTGTCAAAAGGTGAACTGAAAGAGAAAGAGAAGAAATTTAACACACTGGATAAAAAAGGCCTAATCTCAATATACAACCGCTCTAAAAAAGACATCTCAGCTCAAATATTTAGCAGCGAATAAATGGTGGTTCTCAAACACGTCAAATTTGTTCCAGAATAGATTCTTGAGACGATGTTGAGATGTCATTTTGTCTTGTCTTGTTGCCAAGCTCTTAACAGCCATCATGAGAGGGATTATCGGTATATCGTGCAAACAAATATTTTCTTAATGACTGTCAACGTATAATACATGACACATCTCTTTCTTAAACACTCTTGACATGTTTAATTCCTCGCTGGGACACGTGAATGCGCTTGGGCTTACAGTCGTAGGCGTTGCTGATTAGCTGAGGCATGCGATGAGTGATAATTACAGATGGAGGCCAAGCGCACGAGTTATGCCTCTGCAGCAGAACACTGGACCGATGATGTTTTGCTATTAAACCAGCAATTGTTTTTGTCTGGCTCGCAGATTGCAGTGGTTTCTAAATGAACCAAATGAGTCTCTTTCCTGGAAATGGGGTTTTATGCTTTTGCACTACACAACCTCCTCGTGCAATATGACAGAGCCACATTCTTGGACCTCCTCTCAGACAGGCCGCAGATTGCAGAAAAACCATAGAAGTGTGTGAATGTTACCATATGAATTATGAAAATGCTTGATGGCATGCTGGATGAGGGATTCTGATGTCTGGCAATGTCACATTCATTGGCGCTTAGACAATGATGAGGATGTCAGAAGAGAATACTGTAATGTGACTTAAATGCCTCAGTATTTTGGAATGAAACTTTTAGTTTTTGTGTGAATCATCTATCATTCTTAATGAATTTCCTTGCTAGCCCAGACAGGTTTACACAGTTATGTTTACATGCACCCATATAATATACATTAATACTCAGAGTGAAGTCTCAATCGATTGAAACCATTCATGTAAACACCTCAATCGATCTGACTGAGTGAGCTGGAAATTAATTTCAGATTAAATGCGCTGATTTCGTTTAGAATAAATGCAAATCGAATTGCAAAGTTTAGGTTTCATTTAAACACCTCTCAGACTCTGAAATTGGATTGGATTCATTCAGGTTGACGAAAAGTAGTCCATGTAATTATACGTACTGACATTTATTCATTTGGCGGATGCTCTTGAAAGCTTGGTGATCCTAGTTCCATGCATGCACTACCTATATATATATATATATATATATATATATATTTATTTATTTATTTATTTTTTATTTTGGACGTGATCAATCGCGATTAATTCATTTGACAGCCCAAAAATAAACAAACAAACAAACAATTCAAAGAAAATAATATAAAAATAAAATAAAATAAAATGCCTCCTTTTTATAGTTTCTGCCAACTCATTTTGTGCAAATAGGTCTCCAATACCATTAACATTCCTATTCATCTCAATGGCAGCTGCTTGGCTGACGCAGGACCCCCTGACCCCTAAATTAGTTTATTTAAATGTAGCTAAAATAAATTTATTGCAACCGCTTACCTTAAAAAAATTTATTATCATTTTTTTCAGTGTATAATAAGTGCTATAATATAATGAAATAACTGCATTTGAGCTAATTGAGCTGTTGAAGAAACATGCAGTCCTGTTTCTCAAGAAGTAGAACATGATATTAAAAAGACCATTCACAGGGTCACTTCAAGTCAATACTTGATAAAACGTGCAATGTAAGCTGGATAAAAGTATCTGTCAAATTCATAAATGTAAATTTATTTTTGATTCATTTATGTTGCTTGCAAAAAATGTCAGGTTAATTTTGGATGGCTGTCAATGAAGAAATATCTTTTTTGAATGGTGTAATTAGATTCAGAACCAAATAGTTTCTTTATTTGAACATCTCTTTGTCATTAAAAAGGCTTCAGGAAGTCAAAAGCATGTGTGCACTTAGATGAGCATGATGAGTGTGTATGTGTAAGTGGACATTTGGCCCTCTCATTGACCTGGGCCTTTGGGTGTTAAGATACCCAGAGGCTCCTGCTTTGAAGGGCACAGTCCACACACACACGCCCCCAATTTTCAGAACATTCCCTCTGTAACGCCCTTTCTCTCTTGTGACAATGAGCTCAGCAATTTCTCCTCTCCTTGCTCAGAAACGGGACCGTCACCCGCTCGCTCTCACGTTCCCTTTTAGCAGTAGCCTGCATGCCGTAAAGCACATGCTCGGGGCACTTTTGTGATCTGCTCCCTCTGTGTATTGTCTGTGATTTGAAATACACTCATACACGTTCACACAGAGACTTAATGAACCTGTCTGCAGGGTGATCATACTCACTTCTCAGCCAAAAAGAGGCCAACAGTTTTGTTTTCATGACATCAGCATTTCTACAATACTGTTAATGAGGGAGTCCCTGTGTGAGTGAATTATTGGGGACTGTCTCTTCCTGCTTTTATTTTTGCTCTCTCATAATGTTTCTTTTGGATGCAGTTCATCATATGAGGTATGGATAATTTGATTCTGGTATTTTGGGTCTGTGAGGAAGAATTTAGATACAATGTGTCAAGGTATGCGGTTTGAGTTGTGTCAGTGTTAGCTGGATTAATGGTTTAGTGGTGTCAAGCTCTGTTCCAAAGCTGCATTGCTTTCTACTGCCTGCATGCATAGGCAACACCAAATGTGAAATTCAATTTATCAAATCAAAAGTGACAGTTTTGAAATCCTGTGCGTAGGTACCTGCATGTAACAAACAGTGAGTTCTCATCATGTAAACGCACAGAAGACTAGACACACTAAAATACAACCTGAATTCCGGAAATGTTGGGACGTTTTTTAAATTTGAATAAAATGAAAACTAAAGTGAGCCAATATTTTATTTACAATAGAACATAGATAACATAATAAATGTTTAAACTGAGAAATTGTACAATTTATGCAAAAAATGAGCTAATTTCAAATTTGATGCCTGTTACAGGTCTCAAAATTGTTGGGACAGGGGCTTGTTTACCATGGTGTAGCATCTCCTCTTCTTTTCAAAACAGTTTGAAGATGTCTGGGCATCGAGTTTATGAGTTTCTGGAGATTTGGTGTTGGAATTTGGTCCCATTCTTGCCTGATATAGGTTTCCAGCTGCTGAAGAGTTCGTGGCCATCTTTGACATATTTTTTGTTTAATGATGTGCCAAATGTTGTCTATAGGTGAAAGATCTGGACTCTAGGCAGGTCAATTCAGCACCCGGACTCTACTATGAAGCCATGCTGTTGTAATAGCTGCAGTATGTGGTTTTGCATTGTCCTGCTGAAATACACATCATCTGGAGGGGAGCATATGTTGCTCTAAAACCTTTATATACCTTTCAGCATTCATAGTGCCTTCCAAAACATGCAAGCTGCCCATAACGTATGCACTTATGCACCCCCATAACATCAGAGATGCTGGCTTTTGAACTGAACGCTGAAAACACGCTGGAAGATCTCCCTCCTCTTTAGCCTGGAGGACACGGCGTCCATGATTTCCAACAAGAATGCCAAATTTGGACTCGTCTGACCATAGAACACTTTTCCACTTTGAAACAGTCCATTTCAAATGAGCCTTGGCCCACAGGACATGACGGCCCTTCTGGACCATGTTCACATATGGCTTCCTTTTTGCGTGATAGAGCTTTAGTTGGCATCTGCAGATGGCACGGCAGATTGTGTTTACCGACAGTGGTTTCTAGAAGTATTCCTGGGCGCATTTAGTAATTTCAATGACAGAATCATGCCGATGAGTGATGCAGTTTCGTCTGAGGACACTATTAATTTAACTAACTTGAATTAATTATAAGACTATTTATTTACTCTTTTCTGTTATTTCTCTCTCTATCCACCATTTTGGTTACCTGTGAAATATATATTAGCACATAGAGCTGTAATTATGCTTTTTCACATTTGAAATGAATTTGGATTTGGACCACTGCCTGGTCCAGTAAGTCTGTGCTGGACAGTATTTGCATTTTTATTTTATTTTATTTTATTTTATTTTATTTTATTTTATTTTATTTTATTTTATTTTATGTTTCATTTAGTTTTTTAATCAAACTAAGATCATAAATTTTTACTGCTGACAGTTCATGTTTATTTATTTATTATTTATTTTATTTTTTATTATTTAAGATAATTTATTATTTATATATTTTTTAAATAGTATTATTTAGTCACGAAGGGTCTTTATTTATTCATTTAAAATATATTATTTTATTTAGTCATGTAGGATCATAAAATTATATTGTTTACATATTTTTTTGTTGCTTTGCTTATTATTATTTTGTTTTTTATTATTTAAGATAATTTATTATTTATTTACATTTTTAAATAGTATTATTTAGTCATGAAGGGGCATGTATTTATTTATTTTTAATTACTTTTTGATTATTTTTGGATTATTTTGGTGTGTATATACATATATGTACATATAGAGAGAGAGAGGAAAATGTTCTTTACATATACATAGCACTTTACATAATTATACAAAATAATAATAATAATTTTTAAGCATCATAAATAATTCATATTATCTTATTACATATACATATATTTATTTACAGGAAAACAAGACAAAAAAGAAAATCTTTTCATATTCAGCACATATTGTTCCCAAACAGCTCTGCATGTATTTCACCAGTTCCTGTTGTTTAGTAACTGTAAATTAGTAGGCTGATTTACATTACATCACATTCTGGTCTGCCTATAATGGAGATTTATAATTGCATTGTTGGATTGGTGTGTGGTTACTTTGGCAATGGATTTGGAGCTAAATGGCTATGTAATCATTGTTTTGTCACTACTGATTTATAGTTGATGAAAATCTAATATCGACCTCAGCGCTGGTCCAACAATGGCCCTTGATCCAGAGCAGCTGTGAGTTCTGACCCAGATTCCAACGGCTTGTTGAGAGGAAGGAGCATAGAAACCAGCTAATCAGCCAGTGAAAGAGAGGATAGAGAGAGACTGAGGGTAAGAGAGAGAGAGAGAGAGGGAAAAATGAAGAGATCAGGGGAAAGATACGAGAGAGAGGAGAGGTGCATGAGAGACAGATGAGGTGCATTTATAAATACCCTTAAGGTCGTTTGGGATGACAGCATTGTCACAGGCCGAAAAGGACTATTGCCAAGGGCAACCACTCATTCCCACAAGCTAATTTGGGGTAAAAACTGTCTTCTGAGAAATCCAGCACTGGAGAGCAGAGAAAACCATAGCTTTAGATTAAAAGTGCACTTGGTGATTTTAGTTTATGTTGCGCTAGTTATGGAACTCGTATTTTAATTACTGACACCTAGTGGTGTGATTTTAGCATCATGCAAAGATTTTCGGTTATCAGTAACATTGTGAAGATGCTCTATATGCAGTCAGCCATGATTCATTTCTTCTGTGAACGAAAACGTCCATCAGAAGCTCCCATGAGGCGTCATGCTCTATGTAAAATAATCAGTTTTTATAAGGCTCATTTTATGAATGGCTAAGGATATATATATATATATATATATATATGAAGAGTTATATTCCAAAGCCTCTAAAAGTCATCTTGGTCAAAAATGAGATAACGATACTGAGTGAATGCTCTCCACACATAGTATGTTCATGAAGTACTTTCACTTCAAACGCGCAAAATCCCAGCCTCAACCCATTCAGAAGTACCAGTACTTACATAGAAACCTACACATAATAGCCAGAAAGAAATGCTAATTTTAAAGAAAAACTTAGAGGCTTTTGCATCTGAACTCTTCATATATATATATATATATATATATAATTTTATTTATTTATTTTTAATAACCTTAAATTCCTTCACACTGTTTGATATACTGTTTAAAAGTTTGTCAGTGTTTTTTTAATTTTTTATTTTTTTAAAGAAATTAATGCTTTTATTCAGCAAGGACGCATTACATAGTTCAAAATGATAGTAAAGGTATTTTAAATGTTACAAAAAAATTATACTATAAGTAAATTCTGTTTTAATTGTAAACATTCTATTCATCAAAGTATCATGGTTTTCACAAAACATTAAGCAGCACAACTTTTTCCCACATTGATAATAATAAAAAATCAGCATATTAGAATGATTTCTGAAGGATCATGTGACACTGCAGAATGCAGTAATGCATGCTGAAAATGTAGCTTTGCTATCACTGGAATAAATTACATTATAAAATATATTTAAATAGAAAACAGTTATTTTAAACTGTAATAATATTTCACAATATTGCTCTTTTTAACTGCATTTTTTAACAAATAACTGCAGCTATGATGAGCATAAGAGGCTTCTTTCAAAAACATTAATGTTTCTAGATTTTACTTTCTGAAACTGAAATTCTACTTTAATTTTCCTATTTTCATTTAAAAATGTTCAATTAAATACATTTTAAAATTAGATACATATGGTGACTATTTTAAGTCAACACAATACAAAGGACATTGCAGGTACGAAATAGTAGAAGTAAAATGATAAATGTCATAAGATTATAACTAATTCTAAGAAAATTTAAGAAAAACCCTTAGTAAACGAGATTACTTTATATACAAAAAAGTGCTACTTGTTATCTCACAGAATAAGTGTTTTGATGCAACCCATGGTTTTCTGCTGTTGTATGATCTGAGTGATCTAGCTGGAGTAGAGACAATATTTCTGAGGTATGTAGTGGCAAAACCATGAAGACACAGCATGCATTATGCTCAGATGATTGGAGGAGGGCTGTATGTTTATGTATTTGTGCTGTAAATGCCCAAGCAAGTGGTTATCAAAACCAATTTCCCTCAATAGTGGGTGAATCCGTGACCCCCGAGGTCAGAGGTCAAGACCCCCAGACAGGCCCACGAGATTTTGCCTTTTAAAAGCGTGCTCATCTCACTCGAAACCCCTCAGCTGGGGGCATTACATCACCCTTTTCCCATCATTATCAGGGGTGCAGAGAGACTGACTCTCTGTCTTTGTGCGCACGGGGGTCAGTGGGTGAGAGATGGAGATGTCCAGGAACAGAAAGGGATAAAGAGATAGGATAGAAAAGTGGAACACAGAGATTCTATTTAAGTGACGAGAAACTCGTCTGTGCAGTCTGTGACCCAGTGCACAGTCTCTCTCCAACACACACACACTCACACGCTCCATAGGAACAAAATGGCACTCTTGGTTTAGCCCAACAATGTCAGTGACACTCTAGTACCGGCTTATGGGTTTTATTGTTAGCGTACAATCCTCTTGGCATTGTGCTTAACAATGCCCTCAGTTAATGGGCAGTCTAACCTACTTGCATTGTCTCTAATTGGTCTCTCTGGAGCAGGAAAAGAGAAAGAGAAGGACCAGGTTGGAGAGGGGAAGGAACCGGGCTGAATCACCGCTTTAGTGCAGAGTCAGGGAACAGGCTTGGACAAAGGAGCTTTTGTGGCACCAGAGCCCAGAGTTCAGGAAATGCACCTGGTCCCCCTCTCCAGCTGATAAGAGCTCTCACTAGCCATTACCTCATCATACACACACACACACACACACACACACACACACACAGGTAGCAGCACTCATGTAGACAAGACTGACATGCACTATAGCTATTTACTTATTTTTTGCATGTATGTAAAATAAATGGAACTTTTAAAGTTTTAAAGGTAAAATTAAGACCTAGTTATGCATTCAGAAAAAAGTAGACAATATTTCATATTAAATATTCACGTTCAACCAAGCAAATGAAAATGTGATTATCATTTGCTCATTTTTTTTTCTTTCTTTTTTTTTGAGAGCACAAAAGGACAAGTTTAGAAGAATGTACAAGCTGCTACTTTCCATTCAATGAAAGTTAATGATGATGAGGGCTGTCAAACTGGATTTTCAGAGAATAAAAAAGCTTTTTTTGTCTTTTTTTAGAGGTTTATAGCCCCTGGCTCCCATCTAGTGAGCTTTCTTTCACTGCCATTCAAAAGATTGTGGTCTGTGGTGCGCGCACACACACACACACACACACACACACACACACACACACATACACGTACACGTACACGCACATGCACACGCACACGCACACACACACATACATATTTGGAACTGTGAAACATTTTGCAAATAATAATGACCCACAAAAAGCAGCTGATAATAAAATTATTCATTTTCCAAAGAACTCCGAAAGCAAAAGTGTTAAAAAGCTATACAGTCACACATGGACTTACCTTCCTCATATTGTTCTTTTATACACCCATTATACATCCACATGATTTCAAAATAAAAGTCATACATATTTTCATAAATTCATAATCAAAACCACAATAAATCCATAAATCACAATTAATAAACCAATAATTAATTAAATATGCTTAACTAAAAAATACATTTAAACTTAAATAGCTGCAATGTTGTGCCTTACATGATTTACTCCCTCTCTTCTTCTGGCTTTTTCTATGTCTTCCTCTAATTAGATGTTCCTGGCACGTTCTCTCTCTCTCTCTTCCTGTCCATCTTTTTATGGCCATGCCAGATATCCTCTTTTACACTGGCCTACTTTTCTATCTCACGGTGAGGAGCTCTCCTATGGATGGAGTTGGCGCTGAAAGAGGAAATAGTTCCAGACCAACAAGTGATCTAAATCTCTAGAGGGGCTTTTATGAACAAGAAAATGTGAGGAATTATGCTTGTAGCATCAATGGTTTTCAGATCTGTACAAAACGTCTACTTAACAGCGATCAGATATTCACACACACACACACACACACACACACACACGCACACACACACTTCCCTTTTAGCATCCGAAGCTACAGGAATGAGGAGAGGGAAGGCTCTCTGGTATTTGGACGGTTTTGCAATCATCAGTCACACATGGTTTGTCAAAATAAAAGCCATATTGAACCGCAGTGTAAAACTATGCTTTCTAATGTTTAGAAACCCAGATAGACATTCCAGGACACCCAGAAAAATGTTAAAAGGAGGCCAAAAAAGCGATATCAAATTTGAAGTTTGCATTTAAGGCATTACATCACAGATAATCAGTCTTGCTTAATGCATTAGTGTTTGCAAAGTTGTACAACATCCACAGTCACGGCTGGTATGTATGTCTTGCAGTTCTACCAGATCATAACTTCTGAGTTTGGCATTGCTGGGATACATGGTAAGGAAAGGCATCTGGTGAAGAATAATATAGAAAACATGATATGGTCTGTATGGTTTGTGCATGAATTTGAGTATGTTAAAAGCATGAGCGGGGGCTAAAATCAGCTAAACAGAGATTTGGTCTATGAATACACTCCAGGGTACTTAATTTTTCTGGCTTTTTATAGCTCAGATTGAGACTTAAATAGCTGGTGAGTTGGACTTTGTGAGGTTTTTCCATATGCAGCAGGGCGGAGAGATGAAGACTGATAAAAACGGGACATAAAAACACGGGTCTTAGTTTGCATGTCAAAAAAAAACAACTATGTTATAAATATAGCTGAGAAAGAGAAAGTTAGTAGAAGTTAAAAAGCCAAAGACAGAGAGTAGGGGGAGAAAGAGAGAAAGCAATGCATTGGCACTTTTAAATAGACTTCATGGAACATCAAATCCCTTCCACCAAATCAGCTGATGCCTCATCATTTGCCAAGGGCAAAAGACATAAGTGGGCATGGGGGGACAGGGGTGGAGGCCAAACATAAGCATCAATGACAGATCAGAATCTTCACACATTAACCATGCAAGAGAAAGAGCTATATTTATGGGTTTTATTTTATTGAAACATTAAGTCTTATTTTTTATCTTTAGTATCTTTAAATTACTTTTTAATGAATTTAAATGACTCTCCTTTGTTAAATGTGTTAATATTTTTTTATTATTTAATTGTTTTAATTATTAAACATTTATTAACATTATTTATTAAATCTTTTTTAATTAATATTACTATTTACACTGCTGTTACTTTATTTTACTTTTTTTTTTTTTTTTTTTGCTTTTTTGACCCACTTAAGTAGGACATAAGTACATCTTTATATGTAATTTCATAATTACTTTTGTTGTTTTTAATGTATTTTGGATTCCATTGAAACTTGGAATCGTGATCGTGGTTTTTAAATAAATTTGTAATTACACATATGTAATGACAAAGTTGCAGTTTAGTAATATATTGGTGTAACTTTAAATGTAATATCAAAAACTATGGCTATAGCTTTTATAATACATTAAATACATGTTAGTCAACACATCAAAATAAGTGTATTTCTTCAATGCACAAGATTAAAACATAATTGTTAAAAATGCAATTATTAATTTGTCATTACTACAAAGTTAACTTTTTGTGTGTTAAAACACTTTAAGTACACTCAAGTGGTCTTTTATTTCATTTATTAAATTATCTGCTAGTATTTGAAGTGCACTACAAGTACACATTCGATACAGTTAATCATACTCCTTTTCACAAAGGAATATAAGGTGCGAAATAGAGCAACATGTTCTGCTCTGGGTGTCACAGTTTCCCAGAATTCACTGTGTTTATGAGGGAAGCTGCCCCTGAAGCAGCATTTCTCAGAACCCCTGCCTCTAAACCAGTGTGTGTGTGTGTATTTAGATTCCTGAAATGTTCTGAAATGTTCTCTCATCGCCTCACTTCCTCCTGACTGATTCTAAGTGTGTGTGTGTGTGTGTGTGTGTGTGTGTGTGTGTGTGTGTTATGATGACACACACAAGAAGAAACAAATTAATTACCCCCCCCCCCACACACACACACATACACACACACATACACACACACATGCTGGCTGTGTTTGGAATTGAAAATCAACTTACTACTTACAAATTATTGCAGAGAATACACTGCATGCTATAATATTTACACGTGCTACATTGTCACATGACCTCAAACTACAAAAATTATTTACTTAGGCTAATGAGTGTTTTTGTTTCCTTTTTTCCTCATTAACATAAAATTACCTGAAACATCATTAAATAAGACTGTGTATTAAGACTGTCACTATTCTAAACACAGCCATTCATTTCTTGTGCCCCCATGCAGTGTTTCTGTGAATGCAATGAGACTTCCACACATCCAACAGTAAATCTCTGCTGTCCGGGCTCAACTTACCATCAGGATGTGCTTCTGCTTTCTGTATCTCTCCGTCTCCTCTCTTCTTGTTTTCTGCACTCCATCATTACAGCCTCTCCTACATATAACCTCACTCTCTTTCTTCAGGCCACTTTTAAATACTTTGAAGCACAGTGGTGGGTGTGCTTTGGTTTTGGGGGTGTTATGCAGCTTCAGGACCCTGCAAATATACCATTATTACATCAACTATCAGTTCTGCATTTAATATAACCATAAGTGAACCATTCAATATCAAATAATAAAACATGCAAGAAAATTCACAAACCAACTCCTTTGTGAGAGGAAAGAAATGGATGGGTTTGACCATTTTTAGAATTGAGAATTTTTGGGCTTGGATAAACAGTCATTCATTCATTCATTCATTCATTCATTCATTTATTTATTTATGAGTGAGTGAGTGAGTGAGTGAGATGGCTAGACAACTATAAGAAATTGCTATAGGAAATTATATATATATATATATATATATATATATACACACAGTATATACATACATACACACACACACACACACACACACACACACACATATATATGTATACACACACATAGCCATTATACACATAGCCATTACTCAAAATTAAATAATTAAAAAAATGTTGAAATATATAACTACATTGTTAAATACATAATTAAATGCATAGATAAATGCATAAAAAATTAAATAAAAATAAATAAATAAATATTCATTAATTTATATATTTATTTATTTATGCATGTATGCATATATTTATGCATTTATGTAGTTAATTATTTAATTATGTATTCAACCATTTATTTATATATTCCATTTCCAACATTTATTTAATGATTTAATTTTGAGTAGTGTACAAAATGTTACAAAACTGCACACTTTACCATCTATATATTTTCAATTAAATTCAGTTCAAGTTTTTTTTGTATAGGTTATTCTGTTATTAAAAGAGATGAGTGTGTCAAAGCAATGTCAGTAATACACAGCTTATAAAATAATGCAAGTTATGATATCTATATAGTAAATATCATGTATTCAGTTAAGCAGACATAATGAACATGTAAGGCAATGATTTCAGCTTGTGATCAAAATGATTACAACATCTGGCATATTTAAATAGAAAAATTGCAATCAGATGCATTACTTGTGTTCCTGAAAGCGGTGTTAGGTCAAAACATGAGTTTTTTAGTATTATTTAACTGAGGTCAACTTAAGAATCATTTTATATACCGAACTCTCATGAATCATAAATCATGCTGAAGAGCGTCTGGATACAGTGACAGTAAAGTGAGATGCTATAAAGGTTCATCCCATGACACTCAGTCGGTCTGTGTGACATTTCGCTGTTTTAAACAGCCATCTGCAGTATGTGGCGGCTCTACTGTCTGGTAGCCAGATATCCAGAGTTTACTGGAGTCAGCATTTACAAAAGTCAAGGTTAGGCTTGTGTATGTGTGTGACGGCACTAGAACGAGGTCAGAGGGAGAATGTGTCTAGAGTTCAAAGGTCAAGGGTGAGTAATAAAGCTTTCATTACCCAGTTTAGTAAATGATGTACAAACACAAACTTTCATGACCTCGCACAACCATACAGAACTCACACAACACTAGATGATGTTTCCTCAGGAGCTAAAGATATGTGTGTTTGTACATAAGCAAATCCTCTTATGAAGTAGGTGATGGAAATCCTCATTTGAGTGTTTAATCTCTGGTCTGACGTTTGTGCGTTTTATTGGTCGTTCAGTGACGTGACTTTAACGCCAGCCTCGAATAGCTTACAGGGACCGAATGCCTTCCACAAATGGGTTATGAAACGTATAGGTTATGTATGAATGTTTGATGTGTATTCAAGCATATGCATAACAGGCAAGTTCTTTACACGTGCATTAGCTCTCAATGAAGAGCCAGATGAGTTTGCAACCAGCAGAGGGAAATTGCATCAGCGTTGTGGACAGATCGAGCATGAGGGCCACTCGCTGACCGCTCATGAGAGGCATGACACATTCAAAAATAGCGCACACTCACCCCGACACACTTTTCCTGTGACACATTCTAGCTGTTACACAAGTAATACCCTAGCATAAACACTTTGGGCAAATTCCTTGTTAGCATCACTATGACCTATTCACTTGGAAGGGCAGCACTCTGAAAGGTGCAAGTCTCATTAGCTCTTTGGAACAGCATAGTGAAATCAGTGTTGTTTTCATAATGTAACAGCTAAATTTTTCATATTTATTTAACTGTGTACTGTCTCTTTGTTTGTTATTTGGTAAAAACCCAAAAGCTATCAAAAAACATGTAAATTACAATCTGCAGATGCTTTTATCCAATGATTTGGTAATCACCTCCCATAACTGTCTCTAATAACTGCATTCCCAAACATCACACATCTGAACGCAAGATAACATGACAGTGTTTGTTACTGGCGCAAGTCATTTATTATGTAAGAAAAGGGAGTGATAGCAAATTTGACATCTTTCTCTCTTCTGACCAACATAATCAATTTTTCTTTCTGTTCAGCACTATAGAAGTTTACCCAACTATGACGACTTCCACTTCTGAGAACCACATAATTGTGAAAGGACCATTCATAATCAATTATAGGAATTATACACAAAAATATTATGAAATAACTGCTTAACTACATCTTACTGCTGAAACCGGTGCCATTTTAAGTGTTTCCACATGACATTGCAGCAGTCAGGTGGTAGAAGTCAGAGCTCTCCGAAAATTAGTTTACAAGATGTAATTACGAGTTCTAGAACATGAATGCTTTTTACGGAATCACATAATTACGGTAATTTTGACTGAGCATGAACGCACCTTAACTCCTTTTCATTTTTTACTTGCTATTGCTAATTGGAGTTATACTGTACTTATTACAACCCGAATTCCGGAAATGTTGGGACGTTTTTTAAATTTGAATAAAATGACAACTAAAAGAATTTCAAATCACATGAGCCAATATTTTATTCACAATAGAACATAGATAACATAACAAATGTTTAAACTGAGAAATCGTACAATTTTATGCACAAAATGAGCTCATTTCAAATTTGATGCCTGTTACAGGTCTCAAAATAGTTGGGACGGGGGCATGTTTACCATGGGGTAGCATCTCCTCTTCTTTTCAAAACAGTTTGAAGACGTCTGGGCATCGAGGTTATGAGTTTCTGGAGTTTTGGTGTTGGAATTTGGTCCCATTCTTGCCTGATATAGGTTTCCATCTGCTGAAGAGTTCGTGGTCGTCTTTGAAGTATTTTTCATTTAATGATGCGCCAAATGTTCTCTATAGGTGAAAGATCTGGGCTGCAGGCAGGCCAATTCAGCACCCGGACTCTTCTACTACTAAGCCATGCTGTTGTAATAGCTGCAGTATGTGGCTTTGCATTGTCCTGCTGAAATACACAAGGCCTTCCCTGAAATAGACGTCGTCTGAAGGGGAGCATATGTTGCTCTAAGCATTCATAGTGCCTTCCAAAACATGCAAGCTGCCCATACCATCAGAGATGGTGGCTTTTGAACTGAACGCTGATGACACACTGGAATGTCTCCTTCCTCTTTAGCCTGGAGGACATGGTGTCCGTGATTTTTAACAAGAATGCCAAATTTGGACTCGTCTGACCATAGAACACTTTTCCACTTTGAAACAGTCCATTTTAAATGAGCCTTTGCCCACAGGACACGATGGCGCTTCTGGACCATGTTCACATATGACTTCCTTTTTGCATGATAGAGCTTTAGTTGGCATCTGTAGATGGCACGGCGGATTGTGTTTACCGACAGTGGTTTCTGGAAGTATTCCTGGGCCCATTTAGTAATGTCAATGACAGATTCATGCCGATGAGTGATGCAGTGTCGTCTGTAGGCCCAAAGACCACGGGCATCCAACAAAGGTCTTTTGCCTTGTCCCTTACGCACAGAGATTTCTCCAGTTTCTCTGAATCTTTTGATGATGTTATGCACTGTGGATGATGAGATTTGAAAAGCCTTTGCAATTTGACGTTGTTTTTAAAGTATTCCACAATCTTTTTACACATTCTTTCACAGATTGGAGAGCCTCTGCCCATCTTTACTCTAAGACATCCCTTTTATAGCTAATCATGTTACAAACCTGATGTCAAATTTGAAATGAGCTAATTTAGCGGATAAAAATGTAAAATTTCTCAGTTTAAACATTTGTTATGTTCTCTATGTTCTACTGTGAATAAAACACTGGCTCTTGTGATTTGAAAGTCTTTTAGTTTTCATTTTATTCAAATTTAAAAAAACGTCCCAACATTTCCAGAATTGTGGTGGTATTTAAGGCAAGTGGACGTTCTCACTGTAGAGAACATTTTATTTTGCAGAATTTTTGTCAATATCATTGTCAAAATCAGAAGACTGATCAAAATTTTTGGCTCATTTTCCAGAAGATAGTCTTTTAAATGTGTATACTGTATCTGTCAGCATTTTTCTTGTCTAATGTTAGTAGTAAACTGACATAGAGATCAGTTCTAACACAGATTAAAATCAGCAAAACTCAAATTTTAATTTGATAGAGTGTTTAAGATTTAATTTGCTTCCTTAACAGTGAAGTGTTTTTTAAATCAAACAAGTTTCCCAAAACACTCACACCATCTTCAGTTGGTCAACAAACAGATAGTCCCACCTCCAAATTTACACCATTGGTTGGAACAATCAGCCTACAAATAGTTGTCTTAGAGCTGTCTCAGCATATTATTAATATAAAATATTAATAGGCAAAATATTACATTAATATTATTTTTAAAATGATCGCATACTATTTGAAGGTCAATCAATTTGAAAATCTATCTATAAATAATGTTTTAAAAATTATATTAAGTTGTGTTTATATACTGTAGGTAAAGGGTCTATGAAAGGTCGGCTCAGACAATGACACTCAAACTGCAAAAAATTCCCATTTATTACTATTCTTATTTAATTTTAGAATCATAATAATAATAATAATAATGTACATTATTAAACGTCTTATAAAGACTTAATATGTCATTCTGAAAAATGAATGGACAGCTGCATATAACAGAGTGAAGCGGTCTGTGCGAATGTGTGTGTATGAGCACACAATTATTTAACCCTGTAGCATCACAGCTATGGGGGAGGAGGGTTGCGATTACTTTCGCCACAGTGGGCTGACTGAAAGATTGCATCCGTTTTATTCAAGTCCCTCTGATTGGTCGATTCAATCTCCTGATACCCGTGGACTGCAGGACCTATGTCACACCATATGACGTGTGAAAATCGCACACGCAATTACAAGCACACACACATATCAATACAATCAATATTAGCATGAATAATACCTAGAAAAAAATCGATTCCGGCAGCATCTGGGCAGCTAAGAATATATTTGTTATTTAAAATGAATTTTTAAATGAGTTGTATTAGTTGAACCTGAATCCTTAAAAATGACTAGAACATAATTAAACTGATTTGAATCTCATCAAACAGAAAATCCCACCAAAAAGCGGCTTTCTGAAACTCACCATGTTGCTTTTCTTTCAGCAGCGTAGCTCTTTGCAGTCTCTTTCAAGTAACCCTAATATGATGGTGGAAATATTATTTGTCCAAATTCTCTGCTTTTTATGGCACTGGCAATATGTGTGTTTGTGTGTCTGTGCCGGCAATCCCATTTGAATTTGTGCTGGCCAGTGCATTGGCATATGTGTGTGCGTTTGCCCTAAAGTCGTTGTGGTTGGACACCGTCCTTTTAACTTAATGAGAGTATGTTCTGTATGTCTCACTGGGGCACAAATACACGTTGTACAGACAGAGCAGCATATCATTACAAATCGCTTCAGAAAAGCCCAAACCAGACCCAGACGTGCACACCCACACTCGCTTAACTCTACACACACCACAGGCTCGGTCTCTTCCACTCGTACGCAGATACTTGCCCTCAGATACACACCCTGCCATTTTTAATAGACACACGGACGCACATACATGCTATTAACTCAATGGCTTACATATGCACTTCTTAGATACTGGCTTTTTGCAAGGATGTTGATCTTGAGTGGTGTTGCTGAACTATAGCTGTGCAGTCCTGTGAAACTCTTCATTCACCCCTAATGTAGTGGTTGTGCATGGGATTTCTCACCTTTGCTTTTTTCTTTTTATTTTTGCTTGAAAAAGTCCTTTGGCCAGGCTGTGAATAGTCTTCTAATAAGAGTGAGTAGTCTTAAAAGAAAGTTCAACCAAAAATTATAGTTCTGCTCATATTTATTCACTCTCATGTCTCATGTCACCCTCATGGAGCACAAATGCAGTCACACATTGAAAATGATTGGCAACTACAATGATGCAAATGTGAATAATGACTTGAATTTCTGTATTTTCCTCACATAAAGCTTTAGAAGACTTGAAATATTGTGCATGCATTGTGTGCATTACTTGTATTGTGTTTTTTTTTTTTTTCTTTTGTTCTTTTTGGAGGACAAAAAATTTCAATGCACAATACCATTCAAAAGTTTGGTCAGATTTATTAAGTTTTTTTTGTGTTTATTTTTTATGTTTTTGAAAGAAACGTTCTCCCAGATAGCATTTATTTGATCAAAAACACAGTAAAAACAAATATTTTAAAATATATTTACAATTTTAAACAATTGTTTTCTATTTTAATATATTTTAAAATGTAATTTATTTCTGTGATGGCAAAGCTGAATTTTCAGCATGATTACCCCAGTCTTTAGTGTCACATCATCCTTCAGAAATTATTCTAATATGCTGATTTGCTGCTCAAGAAACATTTATTATTATCAATGTTCAAAACAGTTGTGCTGCTTAATATTTTTGATGAAACTGTGATATTTTTTCCTAATTTTTTGATAAATAGAAAGTTCAAAACAACATTTGTTTGGACTAGAAATGTATTTGCTGTCACCTCTGGTCAAATTTAAAAAAAAAAAAAAAAAAAATCTTTAAAAGGCACCTATTATGCCCCTTTTACAATATGTAATATAAGGCTTAGGTGTCCCCAGAATGTGTCTGTGAAGTTTCAGCTCAAAATACCCCACAAATCATTTATTATATCATTTTGAAAATGCCTATATTGAGTGGAAGCAGAAACAGGCTGTTTTTGTGCATGTCTCTTTAAATGCAAATGAGGTGCTGCTCCCCGCCCCCTTTTCCAGAATAGGGCTGTGCCTTTAAGCTCTTACCTCAGATATTCCGCCAAAAAAACAAGTTTGGTTTTGATTATCATGTCTATTGTGCTGAAATCACTTTTTAAAGCCATATCAGTTTAAACTTCTGATACACGGTTTTCTGAGCACACATCCGAAGCATGCGCACAGAGAGCAGCTGTCACACGCATGTGAGTAAAGTTACTAAACTAAGTTCTCTTTCATGTCCAATTGTGCTTAAACTGTCAAAACACACAAGTTTATGTTAAAAATGCACATAAGTTACAAAAACGTTATCTTGTTATGTCTGTGAAGGAAAACCTGTGTATTAAGTGACAGCAGCGTAGTATACAGTACCTGCTGCTGTTTACGCAGTTAATCTGACCCAAACAATAAAATAAAAACCTAAAATCACTCACTGCTCTGGACTGATTAACTTCTATAGCTTTAACAAGACATTTCTTAACACTGCTTTTAAATGCTCTAGTGTGAAGATAAACATGGCGGATTGTGTCCAGCTCACTCAGGGCAGAGTCACTGCCAATACAGCAGTGTTCGTCAACAGTTGTGGGCCGGGCTTGTAAAATGTGATGTCACATTTTACAGATTCTGCGAATGGCTTGTTCTGAGCATAGGAGAGTGGGGGGGGACTTTATTAAATAAAGTGACTTTATTTATTACCTGGAGATGACTTGAAAAACACACATATAACATATATTGTTGCAATCGTGCATGTAGTGTCTTCACATTTTTATTAAGCTTAGCTACAGTGTTTGTCCATATTAGGGATTTCCTGGCACATCATAAATTATGAGTCAGTTTTGGACTTTCTGCATGAGCACGCCCTCCAGCTTCGAGTATGATAATCAAATACGCCCAGTAGAATTTTTTTTATAGAAAGATTAAAAATACGGGAGAAATACAGGAAAATATTTAAACTGGATAATGGTGGGATAGAATAGTAAAATACGGGAGAATCCCAGGAAAAAAAAACAGAATAGTTCTGAGACACTGCTTATGATTTTTTGGGGGTTAAAAAAAAGGAGCGAGTGGATTTTTATCATTATATGGTGGTTGTGTAAACACTGCCAAAACACATTTATGTTTAAAAAATATGTAAAAGTGAATTTTGCATATTAGGTGCCCTTTCATAGGTGCCCTTTCCAAACATTTCAATGGTAGTGTATTAAAAAGAGCATCATGAACATTTTTCAAAAAAACTTCTTTTGAGTTTCACAGAAGAAAGAAAGTCAGGTTTGGAATGATATAACTGCGAATAATGATCTTTGTCAGTTTTGGTGAACAATCACTTTAATTCTAAGATCTGCAAAATTTGGACTAGCATGTGTGTGCTTGACTGCTTGTGTGCATGTCCATTAATCATGTTTAGTATTTGCTTAGAGTTAATAAATTCAGGTTTAACCAAGAGTGTGAAATATTTGAATGCTGAAAAACAGAACGAAAAATAAGGTCAGTGAGGGTACATGATGCAGAGCACTGAACTGTACGACCCTGACCACCTGCTGCGCGACTGCGTCCCCTCACACCTCGGGTAACTTCATTAGGTCAAACACACTGGCCACAAAGTTAACTGAATTTCCATCTAACAAGATAGAAAATCTTTTCTAAGGGCATTTGGTGCTGATATTCTGGACTTAGGAAGAATGTGTTCTCTATTTAGCCACATGTTTCTACATTCTAATGAATCACACTGTAGATATTCCTCCATACTTAATTCTGATGATCTAATAAATCATGTGTAAGAGGTATTTCTAGTGGAATGCTTTTAATAAAAAAAGTAAATCCAATAAAAAGTAATCAAGTTTTTATTGCCCCCAGATGAGACGTCCTTCTTTACACGATCATTAGATCCAGCTTTCCACAGCCATTCATTTGTGTGTTTGCATTTAGCTGCTTTTATTGCGGCCAAATTGTTTTGATTTCAGAAATAACAGTTGATGGTTACACATAATTATAAAGAATTTAGCAAGTACTGATCCAATACTGATAAAATCTATATGTCAGAGCCAAATTTGTCATACATGCACGCAGCACAGTGACAAGTCAGCATTTCCCTGAGATTTATGTGAAGCTTAAACACTCCAGTTCCAAAATTTAGACGTGTCAAGGAGATGAATAGGGCGCCTATGAGGGGATTGGCGACGAGGTCATTGGTGTTACTATATACTGGCTTTTACTAGGCTATATTCATATATGCCATAAATGCACACTTTATGCATTTAGAATTACAACATAATTTTGTTGCTTTTTGCAGCATCTGAATCTTCTTTTTTCTTTTTCTTTTTTTTTTTTTGGAGAGATTTGAGATTTTGAGAATCTACAGAATGGATTATATGTGGAACTTTCTACTGACTAATAAACAAACAAACTATGAACTAACTAACTAAATAAATAAATAAATGTACTTTCAATTTTCTAGGCAATTTTCTGATAATCTCTGGAACTTTCAACTGACTATCAAACTATAAATTAACTAACTAAACAAATAAAAAAATGCACTTTCAATTTAATTTTCTGAAGTAGCTGAGGATAATATATGAAACTTTGTACTGACTAACAAACTATGAACTAACTAACTACCTACATAACTACCTCAATAAATAAATAAATGCACTTTAAATATTCTAACGATTTTCTGATAATCTGAGGAACTTTCTACTATAAACCAACCAACTAACCAAACAAGCAAACAAATAAATGCAGTTTTAACTTAATTTTATACTGACTAACGAGCTAACCAACTATAAACTAACTAAATTAAACTAAACTAAACTAAATAAATCAATGTTTAGAAAGTAACTGAAAATAATCTTTGGAACTTTATAATGACTATTAAACTAGCAAATTATGTACTAACTTGCTAACTAACTACATACATATACAGTACATATAAAAGTAAATAAATGTACTCAATTTTCCAACCACAATAAAATGTGCTGTTTTTCCCAGTGAATAATACCGAGATGATCAGCACTTGAGCTGTGTATCTGGTTCCTGTATTTTCCGCGAAATGCACAGAACATCCTTTAATAAGGTGTCCTTTTTTGAGGATCATTGTTATAGTTCACGGCAGAACAGTATGTCCTGGATATCTTATTGTACTGAGCATACCAACCTGCTTTTCCAGGAACCCCCACCCTCCGCCATAACATCCTCACAGCCAGAATCTTTTTGCTGATGTATTGGGATATACGTACGGTGTGAAGTGAAGCGGGTTTGACTGAATCAATTCCAGAAACATCTGCACACACTCATCAAGACAACAGCCTATATTCCACACATATGCAGGCAACATACTGAGCACATTTTCAGATGCATCAGGCCTAAGTTTGTTCAGTTTTCTACTTTAAACATTAGCTAAATATTTCAGATGTGGCTGAGCATGAATGTGGGTGTCTGTGCAGAGAGGTTTTAGAAAGTGGGCACTTGAATCTCTTGCTTAGTTTGTTTTAGTCTTCAGCTCAGTAAATCAAAGGTATGACTTAGGAGTGTACAGTTAGTTGTTCATTAACACAACAAATACATAAATAAACAACAGAGTTGAACAGGACATTTTTTAATGCTGAAGGGGTTTGTTTTGATAATGACTGAAATGATCTGTAGTGGCCGGTGAAGTCTTTTCAGTTTAGAAACTTTTATTTTTCAATAAATAGTTCAGGAGCAAAATATAATAGGATATAAATTTGCTGTAAACCAAATGTGTATCTAGAGCAGATTAGACTATGTACGCTACCATTCAAACGTTTGGGATCAGTAGGATGTTTTAGTTTTGAAAGTCTGTTCAAGGCTGCATTTATTTGTTCAAATATACAGTAATACTGTGAAATATTATTGCAATACGAAACAACTGTTTTCTATTTTAATATATTTAAAATGTAATAAAATGTCATTTTTATAATTTATATTAAAATGTAATTTATTCCTGTCATGCAAAGGTGAATTTTCAGCATCATTACTCCTGTCTTCACTGTCACATGATCCTTCAGAATTCATTCTAGTGCTGCTTAATACTTGTGTGGAAACTGTGACACACTTTTTTTCAGGATTCTTTGAGTAAAAAGTTTAAAAGAACAGTAATTTTTAAAGTAGAAAATTGAATTATAAATAGTTTGTAACATTTGTAAATGTCTTAACTGTCACTTTTGATCAATTTAAAGCATCCTTGCTAAATAACAAAAAAAAAAATCTTTCTAAAAAAGAAAAAAAAAAACACTTTTGAATGGGACTGTATGCACTCTGGCATGTGTGAATTTGTGTGTTTGCTCATATAAGTGTGTGTAATTCCTTTGGGGGTTGTTTGTTTTTGGGCAGAGCGTGACTGTTTGCACCGTCTGGTCATGTGTTGAAAGATCTTCAGTCCAGGGGTCTTGCTGAGCATGTTTGACCAAGCTGAGTCTCTTAGCAGGGCACAGGCTAAACTGGAAATTTAAAACAAAGAAGCATTATGATGTACAGTGAATACCGGCGATAGCGCCTCTTGTGGTTGAGACTGCAGCATGTACTGGTGTTGCATTATGAATTGCACGTTAGCTTGATTTCACACTTCATAAAATGCACTTGAATTCTTGCATTGAGTTTGTTTTAGGCCCACCATTACCACAAGATGCCTCTACCAGATCACGTCCTCCTCCCTTCGCCTTTGTTTTTCCTTCCCGCACTCTTTCATTTTACCCACATCTGTGTCTCTCTCTCCTCCCTCTCTTTTGCTCTCTAAGATAAAAGGTTAAGGGATGTGCTTCCCGCTGCCCCCGAAATGGCCAAAATCTCATTTGAGTGTTTCATGGAATTCAGCTCCAGATGTTCATCCCTCATGGATGAACCCCCGCCATAGATTTATTGACAGGCATTGTTCCAGTTTGTTCCTGAAAAGCAGCTGCTCTCTGAGAACAAGTAGGCAATAGTTTGAATTACGCAGCTGTCTGGACTTCAACAGGCCTTATAAAGTTGTATTATAATTGAATTACAGTAACAAACTAGATTTTTACGAAGTCAAATGAGGATTTTTGGTCTCTAAATGTTTAAGCATTTTGGCATTTTATCATCCTTTATGAGCCCGATCACAAGAAAAAGTAATAGCGAACCTTTTCCAAACAAACCACATGATTTGATATATCATTCGTGTCTGTAGCACAAGAATTTAGGGGCAAGTTACAAGGCAAAGTTTAGTGCTTAATGTTAGGGGTTTTGGAAAACCCATAACAAGAACCACTAATGACACTAGAGCACACAAATGGCCAAATTCACACCGCATAAACTCCGATTTTTGGTTTTACAGTAGAGAGGGGTGATACACATTCATGGTGTGACTTTAACCATAAATGGGAAACCCTGGGAAAGGGTGAATGGCCTCCAAAGTGAAACACAATCATTCTCCGTCCAAGAAAACAGCAACAAAAATACCAGGCTGGGATGGCGACTTGGAAAAATATGTTTTATGGAGTGGCAAGAAGGAAAAATAAAATACAAGCAAACAAAAGCTGGCGAGTTAAAGAGCAGAACGAACTGGTTCCCATTTATAAAGCTGCTACATAAAAAAAACATTAAGACTTTAAGAAATTGAGGTGCCAGATTAATTCATACTTAGAACCTAGTAGAAAACCTGAGCCATCTCAAATACTCCCATAGATAAATAGATATACGGTCATTTTTATTGTCAAGCCAGCTTTTCATGTCCAAAGTGCTACCATTACATAGGAATTCACTATGAATGAAATACCACTGCTCTTATATTATTTTTAATTTTGGATTCAATATTTATTTTAGCTTTTACTTTTGTGAATTTACGGCATTTAATTTCACACAAATAAATTTAGTAAAATCAGTTAACTGTGCAAAATCGGGAACAATATCTGTCAAATCATCCACAAACTCTGTGCTGAATCAATTTACACAGCACAATTCCCATCTGTCTGGCAGAAACTTTGACAGAGAAGAGGTAAAAAGCTAAAATTAACTAATATTTATTTTCTTGTATGCAAAATGTATGCAATGTATTTTATACTATTAACACCTATTTTAAATAGTAATACAAATATGCAAGATGATTTCTACCGTCTGGCATACTTTAATGGGACATCTGGCAAAATTTAATGCTGAAACTGCCCTCATATGCACCACATGTCTGGATATATGCTCAGTTATGGTATTCGATATTTTTTAATATTATTTGATGTTTGGAAGGTTACTTTGGAAATGTAATAGGTTACAGATTACAAGTTACAAAATGTAATAAGTAGAGTAACTATTTTAATTACTTTAATTTTAATTTTAATTACTGTATTATTCTTCATTCCCTGTACTTACATTTCACTGCTGGTTATACTTGTATAACTGTGTATGTGACGAATAATAAAACTCTTGACTCTCTACTTTATTTAAGTAATGCAACTGATTACATTTGATTACATTTTGAGTACTTTCTCTAACAAATGTTTTCAACTGTTAATAATTTTTAAACATTTAGCCTAAAGCAGACAGGGTTAACCTTACAGTAGACTTTTGAAATTCCTCATCATTTGGATTAAGATTATAAAAAAACATTATTTTAAAGTATACACTTTTAGCACATCTTTTTACTCTGAGATCGTTCTGAGGTTAAATACAGATTTAAAATCATAACAAGATCTAGTTTAATAGCTATGATACTGTCTGAAATCTTTGCATAACTATGACAGGAAACACTAGCATCTATCCATGACTTTTCACCACACTGTTCACTCCTAAGTAGTTCATACTTCTCTTATGCTCCCGCTGCTTGCCTCTACAATAGAAGTACATGAGAAGAATTTGCAGATCTTGCTGAGGTGGCTTTTTTTGCTCACCACCCCAGCTACTTGGACTTAAGGACATCCTGGAGACTGCGTTGAGACGCTTATTCTCAAGTGCATTTGCAGACTCCTGTGTCCCATAGCTAATGTGCGACCCCAAACCCATCCCTTCTTTTCCTCCCTTCACATTCCTGTCTGATTGGCTGGCTGTCAGCCTGTAAGTGATAGAGACTGTCGGTTCTGTCATCACGGAGAGTGAGTTAGGGTGCCCAAGACTTTGTTTCCTCCAAACGAGCCTGGCAGGGGATAAAAGTGACTGGCGTGGGAGTGTTATTTACACTGTTCCAGCATAACATCACTGCCAAACAATACTTACACACACACACACACACACACACACACACACACACACACACACATACAAATACCCTCCACACCAGCCGCCTCAGTAACCAAGAGATGTTCTGAGAATTAGCATTTTAGGAGGCAACATCACATGTAACCTTTGTGCAATAGGCAATCCCAGAATGCACTGAGATAGTTTCAGTAAACATAAATCTAAGATGGCTGACAAGAAGAGAGAAATGGTGAGTGTTAAAAATGCTTCATGCTTAATATTTGTGTGTGCGTGTTTTTATCCTTGCAACAGTGCCATCCTGTTAATTTAGCAACATACTAAGATCAAACTCTTTTGAAATCAATTGTAAGTAGTCTGTGTCACTGCCCATGTAGCATGTTTCAAATCTTAAAAGGGAACAGACTTCATAGGCATTAGGTGGCAGTCATCTAAGTTTTGAAGCAGAGCTAACATACCACTTGAAAGGTGTATTTGAGCATGTGATGAATGTGGACAACGTTGGGTTAAACCTTTATTGGGTTTCAAACAAAAAATGAATCCACAAGGCAAGGCAAATGTTAGTTGTTGCTCAGTAAAAAGACTAGAGAAAAATAATTTAGCACAATTAAAATGTATTATTTTACACAATGTGAAACACATTTTTGCGCTTGAGTAGAGCATGCTAACATGCTAACGTCACACTTTTTTGAAATCAGTATTTATTCACCTGTACTCTTTTTCTTTGGGTTTCTGATGATTCCATGGCTTTTCTTTCGTATTGTGATGTACAGTACCTCAGAGTATAATGGAAATATACGATGGAGACTTGGTTCTGTTTATCGGTGATTGGACTTTGAGATGAGGAAGTTGTACTTAAAAATGAATGCAAGCTTGCAGTCAATTGTGGAGGGTTTAGGAAGACTAAATTATTGGAGATGTATGGCATACATCACCAGAGAGAATTCATTTTTTACCGAAAAAATTTAATTATGACATTGTGATGAAACATTATGAGGTCAAAAAACAAACAAACAATTTAATGTTTACATGGATGAATCTTCCACAATAAAACAACACCAAAATAGCACTTACAAAATAGACAGTGTGAAATTTGATTTCATGACTTTTAATAAATCCAAGATGGATTAGGTAAGGAAAATATTGACCATTAAAAATATAAATTAATTCAAACCATACTAAAAAGAACCCAAAAATAGTTCAATTAATAGTTGATATTTAAGAAAAAAATTATTGTTTACTCAGTATTCGTTTCACGCAGTCCGTGTAAAGTAATATTACATGTCTTTTGAGTTTGTCACACCACAGGAAAATGTGTTTTTAACCACCCAGCCAAATTTGAATGAAAAAACCCTCCAAGTAAATAAAATAAGTTATCAAAATCGTGATTTCACCAAGTATAACATGTTTCTGGATCAACATCCCAAACAACCAATCAGAATTGAGGGATAACTTTTCAGAAAATATCTGTTTTAGGCTTACGATCAGGGTTAGGTGCTTCTACAGCCTTGTTTATCAGCTATCATTTCACACTTATTTTAGGAATAAATTATGGGTAGGGTTAGGTTTAGGGGTAGGGATTGAGGGACAGTAATGTTGACCCAGGAACATGTCTTACTTGGCAAAATCACAGCGACCCTCAACAGTCACCACTACAACCTGAATGGATACTCCCTCTAGCAGCTTAATTGGATTTACACAGCCATATATGTTTGGTAATATGCATTTACGTGTCAAAGGCATAGCTAATTATAGGCTGTAGTAATTAACGGTAATAACAGTAACTCGCGATTGAGCGGGCAAACCACTGATGCTAATGCGCTCTAGTTATTATAGTAGTGTTTACGGGAGGGGGTGTGCTCAGTGGCTGCATTGCGTCATCGAGAAATGATTTCAGGCCTAAACACGAAAATGGTGAAAAACTGTTTAAAGGGGTGGTTGATTGCAATTTCACTTTTTTAAGGCTAGTTAGTGTGTAATGTTGATGTTTGAGCATAAACAATATCTGCAAAGTTACGACACTGAAAGTTCAATGCAAACAGAGATATCTTTATATGTATGTCTTTTAAAATATATATTATTTTGAAAATTATATATATGTCTTTTAAAATTACGGCAGTTTAATGCCTACAAAAACGGCTTGTAGGGACTACAACGAGTTACTTCCCAGGTTCGTGACGTCACAAACCCAGATAAACCCAGCCCCCGGGAACATGCAGCAAAGGGGGCGAGGCCAAGTTCCGCTGCTTTACAGAAGAGGAACAGAAAACTAGGGGTGCACGTAAAAATCTATTCATAAATGAATCGCAAGTCTGTCTTCTAACATTTCTGGATTCACAAGTTTCAAAATCAATATTCTAAAGCAGCAGTTCTTAATACTGTTTCTCACGTCCCCTGTTCTGCACACGCTCTGGATCTCTCTCTTTCTCTCTCTCTCATTCAGATCATCAGATCAGCTCCAACAATGAACTGCTCCAATTATACACTTATTTTCACATAGCTATTAGAAGCGTTAAACATGGACACGTGTGTGGTTGCCGTACTGTGTTAAAGTTTTAATCAGGATAAAATCGTATATTAAAAGCTAACATAAGGAGTAGCATTTACAAATAGAGTAAACAGAGTATCTAAAAGTATGAGACAACAACAGACAAAAAACATACCATTAAGAGCCGTGCTTGCACAGGTTCTGCGCAATCCTCTTCACTAATATCCTCTGGGTCTCAATCGGGCTCAAATTTATAAGCAATATTAACGACATCATTGTTTACAATACAGCCGGAGGTGAGCCACTGAGCTGAGGGGCGTGGCGTTTAGACGCGCACTGGCGGTTTTAGCGAATCACAACACACTGGGCCAGCTAACCAATCTGAGCCCATCGCGTAGGCTATTTCTGAGGGAGGTGCTTCATAAAACTAGGAAATCATCAGCTCGTTTACAGGAGAAGGAACAGAGTGGTGTAGAATGAAGGTAAATTATGTGAAAAATAATGTGTTTTTTATTTAAACGAAGCATTAAAACATGTTAGCCTGCACCCCATAAACACAAGCAAGCCTAGAAGAAAAAGTCAACCATCACTTTAACTGTTTCAGTAGGCAACTACATAGTTCACAATCTTTGTAATGTGTTTTCAGCAATACATTTCTAACATTTATAATGTGTTTAGAAACAATTCTATGAACGGTCTTTACAGAGACTTTGTTAGCTTAGCAACATGCTAATGTCAAACCCTATAGATGCACTGCTCACATGAGTTCTATGACCAAGATGGTGGATAAGGTTAGAGAAATGTTGATTAATTTTGAAAAAAATGGTTCCTTCAATGGCAGAAAGAACAAATAATTTTAGTAATAGCCAATATTTGTGTGTGCTATGCAATTTTATGCTTATTAGAGTTGTATGCTTTTAGTATAGTAACATGCTATATGGAATCTCTTCTGCAAGTGCTATTTGTGTTATGCTGCCTTGGTAGAGCTCCAAATCGGTCACTTATGAGGTTCCATGACCATTTCAGTGCTGCCTTAGAAGGCAACTGCCTATGTAGGCAGTAGGCAACGAGGCAGCTAGAGCCATAGTGAACTTAGCACTTGCAAGGTGTGTGTGTATGTGTGTGTGTGTGTGTGTGTGTGTGTGTGTTTGTGTGTAAGAGAGAGCATGTGGTGAATGGGGACAGTGTTGGGCTAAACCTTTATTGGGTCTGTTCCATCTGTTTTGGCTCATACTCAAACCATGCAGTGCGAAGTCATGCTCGGATCTCACACATTCCTTCAGCTTTATACGCTCTACTGTGCGCTCACTATTTCCATCTTCAGAATTGCTCTCACGGAAAAGCTTTTCCAAAAATAGAGCGAAGCTCAGAGAGCTTATCGCAAAAACACAAAATGATTATGTTCAGCCTGTTTCGCTTCTGATATTTCTCACAGTGACAAACCACCTGTGTGTCACGCCTGCTTTCTCTAAATCGGTCTGAGCTCCCTCCATTTCCACTCTGATCTTGCTCTGTAGCCTAGCAAAAGCAAATCTTTTCTGTTACCCCCTACCCATTACCTTCACCCCTTTTTTTTTTTTTTCTTTTTTTTTTTGCTGCCGCTGCAATAGCCAAACAGCAAGTGATTATAACACGGTGGAATTTGATCTCTGCGCTGTTAAGTCACATGCTGTGACTGTAATTATTCGTTCCTGAAGAGAGAGAGGCACAACAGAAGAACAGAGCACAGAAACATTCAGGACATATTCAGTTCTGGCCTGTGAGTGCAGTGTGCATTTGGTTTCCTTCCAGGTTGAATTACAGTTGCTATCGAAATCTGGAGAGGCTTTGGGAAATGTGCCATGGAAAGATGATGTTGTTCTTCACAGGCAATGAGTTTGTTTGAGCCAGATCTGAAAAATAATGTCTTTGTGAGTTTAGATTCAATGAGGCCATTTATCTGATAATGTTGTTTACATTTTTTAGCCTGCGAATGGGCACAGAGGCCTCGCATTGAATGCTTTCTTGGCTCGGAGTGTGCGAGAGGCATGGTCGTAGTTTTGGTAATGTGCAATGCAAAAACAACTACTGAATATACAATATAAGGATTGTATGTTTCTATGCAGTATTTATATTTTATATGGCTTTATAACTTATATGACCAGTTTCTTTGGTGCTGTTTAGAATGAGTTGTTTATTCTTGGCACAATTGTTCTGGATTGAACGACTGCAGATCTAGTTTACATTTTAGAGCCACAAGATGTGTAATTTTACATTTAAAATCATTTAAAACTAATTTTTTTTTTACTGTACTGTCTACTTATTTTTTACTGTTTAAGTTAAATTAGTAAACTCTAGTGTATAGTTTAAGCATTTTAATTCATTTAAATGAAGTATATTATATAAACAAAAAACAGCACACTTAAAGTTCCTTGAAATATTTAAATAAAATATATTTTATAAAAATATATATTAAATATATATAAAATATTGTCTACTTTAAGGACTTTTCTACCTGAAGGACATATTTTAACCCCCATTCACATTACTGAAATATGAAGAAGATTATTGATTATTATATGAGAAAGCAAGAAAGAAAGAAAGAAAGAAAAGAAAGAAATAATGTAAATGTGCTGAAATTTGTCCTGAAAATAATGGCATGAATAGCACATTAGATATTCTTTATGCAAAATATGATTTCTTATCTTTTCTCATCTCTCAGTTGTAGGGTTTAATAACTCTTTAAATAACATTTTACATTTTGTGAGACTGACCCAAATACTCTTCCTAAACAAGAACATCTGATCATCTGCAGAGACATTTGTTTGGCTGGTAGATGAGAGAGAGCTGCAGGTGTCTAAATGAGGAAATGAGTAAAATGCTGTTTGAATTCTGAACCCAAGGCATTGTAAATCTTTTTTTATGATTTCTTTGTGTCACAACATGACGGCTGAAGCCAAATCAAATCTTATTAGAAACACATGGTATCCTAAAATAAGTGAATTTGGATACTTTCAGAAAATTTGCTTCCCAGCTGTTTCACAAAGGGGAACAAGTGCATAACAGAAACAGGCATAGAAAATCTTGAAAAAATTAGGAATTTCTGTGCATATATGTCTACTTGTGCATCTATAGGGTTTGAGTTTAAAATGGCTCTCTGTTAGAACAAATCAAACCCTTAGTAGGAGATGCACTGCACATATGCTTGCAAGACACAAACATTTGAGCCAATATATGTAATACGACAGAAAACCTCAGTGCCAACAATAAATCATGCAATGTAAGTGTTTAGTGCATTAATGCATATTTGTGTGTGATTCATAATATAAAGTGGCAATGCCATCAGGGATGTGTTGTTTTCTATAAAACTCCCTCGGAGGAACGAAACAAATAAATCTACTCCTCCACCCCCTTCTCTCATTCCCTCCATCCCACTCCAGAAACCACCGATGAAACCCGGTATTAAATGAGTGTCACAGTGACGGCTGTCATATGTGACACACAGCAGAGCAGGAAGGACAATTAATGATTTACCATCCAACTCTGAGATGAGCCAGAGGAATGTGAATGAGAGACAGAGTGTTGGAGACGTGCTGACACTCAAATAAATAGTGTGAGATTCAGATAGATTATAGAGGATACTAAGACTAAGAGACGCTTAAAATGTAGGCCCGCAGTTTGGAGTTCGTCCTTTGGAGCGCAGCGTTTTCAATAAACATTCAGCCAGCTGCAATAATACTCACCGAAATAAACACTCAGACTCGCACACACCGGCAAACAGGCTCTTCTAAATGCGAGCCAATGATTTTGAGAAGTTACACGTTTACTGGCTTGTGCTGATAAGGAATCGTCGATATGATCCAAGTCAATAACCCACTCATGGATGGCACCATCAATCGCTATCTTATCAGATTGTACCTTCGGGCGCAGTTTGATTTTTGGTCTCTGTCACTCTGTGCAGAAACACTAGGCAGGCGCTGTGCATTCAATTCCCAAAATGCTCCTGGAGACCAGAGGAGAGCCCTCACGTGCCACTTCTCTAAACGGAAGGAATTCCTGAGGTATACAGACAGACAGACAATAAGAAATCAAGAGCAGGAGAGCGAGGGAGAAATATGCAGAGTCATAAGAAAACTAATCTTAGTAGCAGAGGGTGCTGTTAGTGGGGTTGTGTGTGCGGGGGGGTATTTCCTTACCCCCTCTGCTTGTTTTCAGTGGGCCAGTCTCAACACTGGGGTCTGCAGGCAGGCCTGTAGGCCTTTATTTTCCCAAAGCTGGAGCCACCGAGCTGTACAGCCTGTACAGACTTTGTGTTATTACAGAGCAGAGGCAGGAGGGGTGTTCAGCGCTGAAGCAGCACAATCCAACATCCAACCCACACTCTAATCATCTCTTACCACCCAGCGAGAAGGAGAGATAGACCGAAAAGAGAAAGGATGCAGGCCCGTTGCGAAAATTCACAGGTCAACATTTTTCTCCCCCAGGCCCAATGAGGAGTCGCGGGGGTCAAGGTTACTAGTTGGATGGATGAATAGATGGTGAAAAGTTGCAAATGGTCAGTGAAGATTCTGTATGGATGAATGGGCTGATCTTGGTACAGCAGGTGTCACAAGACCGCTAATGCCTGACCACCCAAAGTGCATTTTCCACATTATTCTGCAGTGTTCAGTGAGTTCCTCTAATATTCATTGGTACAAATTAGTCTGGGCTGGTTTTTTAATGTTTTGTATGTTTAGATTAGTCACTGAGACCATTGTATTAGGTTTCCATTGTAATTTTTTGTTCTAAAAATAAACGGATGCATCTGTCAGGCCGTTTCAACAGCCTATGTGGATATTTTGAGGCAAGTCTAAAAATATTTCTCAGAGCATAATTTTAATATTTTGGAAATATATACAGTGAATTTCATTCATTTTTACTAAAGATTTAGTGCACTTTTTTTTGCTGTTATTTTTTCCATAATTGTTAAGCTGATTTTTCTATTGTTAACAGTTTTCTTTTTGTCTGTATCGAATGTACAGTGACCCTAAAGAGGACAAGTGGTTTGGAGAATAGATGGATGGGTGTATCCAATAGACCCAGTCAGGTTAGACGCCATATTGAATTTAACACGGATGAAATGAGGCTGTGAGGGATAGGCTTACAGTATTTTCAATGGCACACGCTGTATAAAGGGTTTAGATCACGTACTTTTCACAACACACAACTTTCAAATTGTTTTACAGTGTTTCTTTTCATAACGCTGTTTTGTTGTTAAACAACAGTACAGTCCATTGAACACACTGTACTAGGCTACTTCTATCCTTCACTGCCTCGTTTTCAATCTAGTGAAGAATTAAATATAGCTCAACCCTGACTATTCATTTTAAAACAAATTCAGACAGCTAATATCATCAGAATATATGTGACCTTGGACCACAAAACCAGTCGTGAGTAGCACGGGTATATTTGTAGCAATAGCCAACAATGCATTGTATGGGTCAAAATTATCGTTTTTTCTTTTATGCCAAAAATCATTAGGATATTAAGTAAAGATCATGTTTCATGAAAATATTTTGTAAATTTCCCACCGTAAATATATCAAAACTTAATGTTTGATTAGTAATAGTCTATGCATTGCTAAGAACGTCATTTGGACAACTTTAAAGGCAATTTTCTCAATATTTAGATTATTTGGCACCCTCAGATTCTAGATTTTCAAATAGTTATATCTCGACCAAATATTGTCCTATCCTAACAAAAGCTTTATTCAGCTTTCAAATAATGTATAAATCTCAATTTCAAGAAATTGACCTTAATGACTTGTTTTGTGGTCCAGGGTCACATATTGAATTGTTACTTTAGTTGTTTATAAGTGAAATTGTAGTTGTTCTTGAGCAGTTGTTTCAACAGTTACAACTGTGACCAGGACACATACTTTCATACTTTTTATTTATTTATTATTATTATTGGGGCATCCAAGCAGTTGAATGTGCTCATATGTATTAGCCTACATAAATTCATAGTATAGGCTATTTTTGATGTAGACATGATATGTTGGTTACATTACTTTAGCGGCGTCAACAGGTGTTAACCCGCTACCTTTTTTCAGCTTTCCAAATGCCCGTAAATGACAGTAATGACCGGTCTAAAAGATTTCCCTGTTTTCCACCCACGTCTCTTGTGTTGAATGATTTCATTAAGGATGCGCGCGGTCCCTTAAGACCGAGACCGGTGACTACATGATTCATACCGGGGGGAGTGACTTAGTGCCCGTGCTTTTCCTGCCTATATAAAAGCTGAAGTTCCACTTAAACTCACTTACAGATGGAGAGACCCAGCCGCTTCGTCCACAGTCTAGTCAAACCGACGTGACAGCAGCATTTAAGCCAAAGCGCAGCTACTTTCCCAAGGCATATGTTGAGAGCTCAGGCTTTATTGTAATCATATATCCAGGTGAGGTGATCTGACGCACCGTTTTTCCACGCATCTACCCCCTCCAGCGCTTCGGCTCCATGACGGGACTGTGTGCGCTCTGCCTGACCGCGCTGCTCGCAGCTTTCGTTCGGCGGGCTGCAAGCGTCAGCCCAGTGGTCCGCTGTGAGCCATGCGACGACGGGGCGATGGTGCTGTGTAAACCGCTGCCCCGGGACTGCGCTGAGCCGGTAAAGGAGCCGGGCTGCGGGTGCTGCATGACTTGCCCGCTAACCGAGGGCCAGGCGTGCGGAGTGTACACAGGGCGCTGCGGTACCGG
>JAFVLL020019685.1:96016-112989 GCA_021397915.2 Tor tambroides
CTGCAATATGTGTGACAAAATAAGTAAACACGGTTCTCTGCTTTTATACCCTTTTGCCCCATGTTTTCATTAACTATCTCCCAATATGCCCATATATAGCTAAGCAAGCGTGATAAACACATTTGATATGTTTCATTCCTCACGTAGCGTCTTCCCAGAATCCTCATGATATCCTGTTTTCTCTAAGCTAACAAGAACAAGCAGGTCACCTTGACACATTCTCGTGCAAGGAAGAGACAGGCAGAAGCAGGCCTCATAGGCCCTGTGCTTAAACAGTTATATGATGTTATATGGTTACTTGTGGTATAAAAGAATATAGAACATATGAATATGAAATATATATCTGAGTAAATATGAATAATATGTATATAGTAAATATATGTAGGCTAAATATGATAAAAAGAAAATTTCTCACACAACACACACACACAATGCACTCTTGTTTGGACATTTGTTTGCCTACTTTTCATTCATCTATATCTATAATAGTCTTAATAAAGCAGTCTTAAAGGGATAGTTCACCCAAAAATGAAAATTCTTTCATTTATTACTCACCCTCATGTTGTTCCAAACCCATAAGACCTTCATTCTTCTTCGGAACACAAATTAAGATATTTTTGAGGAAATCTGAGAGCTTTCTGACCCTGCATAGACAGCAATGCAACTGAAATGTGCCCAGGTCCAGGAAGGGGGAGAAGAATTTTTGAATAAAGACTTTTTTTTTTTTTTTTCTCTGCGCACAAAAAGTATTCTCGTAGTTTTGTAAAATTACAGTTGAACCACTGATGTCACATGGACTATTTTAACGATGTCTTTACTACCTTTCTGGGCCTGGGAACATTTCAGTTGCACTGCTGTCTATGCAGGGTCAGAAAGCTCTCGGATTTCATCAGAAATATCTTAATTTGTGTTCTGAAGATAAACAAAGGTCTTACGGGTTTGTAACAACATGAGGGTGAGTAATTAATGACAGAATTTTCATTTTTAGGTGAACTATCCCTTTTTAGAAAATTTTATAATTTCATTTAATCTTTTGGTGTAAGTGGGTTTTTACGGGATGTTCTGACTTCTTCACTGCACTGTTCACAGGTGGACACGGGACGGCTGCACAGCTGCAAAGTAAGTCTTCCTCCATCACCTTCTGTTTTAATCAGGCTACTCTCAGTTCTGAAGTAGTGCTAGTTATGTATTTGAGCATGTACATTTATTCATAGTTGTGTGTGTGTAACACTAACAGGATCTTTGGCTTCATTGCGAGGAAAAGCGGGAGCAGCACAGAGAATGTGTGTCACCTGTTTGCCGAACACGACCCCGAGCAGCCTGCCAGCGCCATTGTCAACTTTGTCTCTAAGGTGATGATCGGCTGTCAGAAGACCAAATAGAAAACACATAAGCAGAGATTCCTGCTGAACTACGATGGGGACCAACTTAAAATGTTGAAGAGGAAAACCTATTTACAGTTTCGCTACTGTTATGTGACCACTTTTACTTTGCTGATGGTCTTGAGACAGTAAAACGTCAGTATTGGAATGGATTTTATGTTGGATTCTCCCTGTTTTTTGGACAAGATACACAGGGACGTCGCTAAAATTCATGGGGACCAGGAACAAATTTTTTAGGTGGGCCACGCTTTTCACAAGGCCCAGGACGACATCCCCAGTTGTTCCCCCTGATGACGGCCCTGAAGATAAATTCCACGGGAAGTCTTTGAAATCTGTGCAGCACTGTTGCATCACAGGACACGTCCAGAAGGGGGCGCCACGGCTCATTCTCGCACTGCCTTAAACTCAGTCTGCTCAAAGCAAACTTAAAAGCCTAAGAGGAAAAACAATTTAAGGTTATTTTATTGTATATGCCTTTTTTGCAATTTTATTTGCAGTATTTCTGAGGTCCTTGGTTTCGTTTGGAACTAAAAGTGATGGAGGTGTAAATGTAGATTGATTTCCATGTTGTGTCTGGGCACATACATCCACAAGATGCAGACCAAAGAGCATTTTACTTATCAATTTACAAAATTTCAATATTTTTGATTTTACATATGTGTATACATTATCAAATACTACATTTTTATAGCTCAAAATATTCAATTGTTGTTTATCTCTGGATTTGTTTATAAGTGCCGAGCTAACATTTTCAGTCAATGGCAAGTGGTTTCCTTTAAAAGCATATTGGCTTTGGCTTTGTTTATATATTTGGAAATATTTATCATATAACTCATATTCTGTGTATACTCATCTCTTACTCATCTATGTGGCATGAGAGTTAAACCATCTTATTTGATAAATCACCTCATTTGAGGTAAACAACATGACATTACTCATGTGAACTCAGAACTTCTGAATTTTTTTTATTTTTTACTGAACAAGTGTGTAAATGCTTGATCAAAGAGGATTTTGCAGTAAATGCTTTACTTGGAATTCATCTGAATCAGACATAAATGTGCCTGTGCCGTTACTTTTCTTACTTTAAGAAGCAAGGACCATGTTTTCATCACAAAAGCTATTCTGTACTTTCCTTGTACTGTCTAACACTTTGGTTTATTTGTAAATGAATGATTTATGGACTGTATACATGCACAGAATACAATATTAAAGAAATTGTATGGTACTAAATTGAGGCAGTGTTTGTCATGTACTGTGCTAAAAGGACATCAGTCATCAGCTTCTGTCAACATGCTAGCTCCTTAAGGCCACAAACAAGCTCTACGCAAAAATGCTAATGATTGTTATGCTAACCTGTCTTACCTTATTATGGCTGTAACAAATTTAAGTAGTTGTTGTTATTAAGTGTGATGTCGTGATTCAGCTAGCTAGCTAAACATGTTGACAGTTTTCAATAGCAAGCTAGCTTTGAAAGCATAAGATCCCACCCTCTCTGCAAATCACTCTCCAAAGCCACGCCTCCTCTAAAACACATGAAAGTGCGTTTCGGCAGACCGGCGGCTAACCAGCGACACGATGAGAGACGGCATTGGTGGAGGATAGCATGCAACGCTGTCAGATTACCTCATGTCTCATTCACCGGTGAGAAAACATTACACTACAAGGTGCATTATATTACAATAATAATGACTTCAACTCTCGCTGGAATGCACTGATGACGTATCATAATTTCTTCGCAAACCGGTGTGCGCAGAGGTATGCAAATACATACTTTGACAGACGGGTAAGAAAGCCTATCGTAATGTTCGGACCAAGGGATATGATTGGACGAACATTTTATGGTCCTACGCTTTCCACAGACAATATAAATACATTTAGACCACTTAACTTAGTGATTGCTATCGGGATGTGAGGAGACTTTCAACCAGCATAACAAAAAATGTGTTTGAACCAAATGCTTGTTCGGCAAAATTTTTCACAAACCGTTGCTCCACCTTGACTGTAAAGCCCCTTTCACACTCTGAAAACTATATTAGCTTCCACACTATAATGGAAGATAATGTTCTGTTTATCTTAAATATGTGCTGCAGTAATGTCGTCTGCCGCTTTAAATGCTCTAGCTCTTTAAAGTCAAATGGATTCTGATTTATCAATTTTATCTGGAAAAAATAGTTCTGAAAGTGATTCCAACAATATCGTTCTCTGTGTCATTGTCATCATAGTTGTGGTGTGGAATTCCCTGTTCTCACAGAATTAAAAAGATTATTAAAACGTTATATTGACCAACCAAAATGTTTTTTTGTTTGTTGATGTTTTGGAGAAACTTTATGAAATAGACTTTAGTCAAGTTAGATACCATATTGAAATTGATGCTAATGAAAAAGGACAGACTTACAGTCTTTACAATGCCACCCACAACTTTCAAAGCTGTTTAATGGAGTTTTTGCCTACTTAAAGTATTTCTGAACAATCAGTATGTTGTTAAACAACAGTACAGTCCATTGAATGCACTGTAGGTTAATTCTATCCCTCACAGCCTCATTTTCATTCCTGTCAAAAATTAAATATGGCTACCCTAAGGTCTTTAGTCTTGTGTGCTGTCTTGTCTGCTAAAATATATTCTTATACGGCATGATCATTCACATGACATTTAGAACTGAGATGATTAGCTCAAAAATCCTCATGACGCAAAAATGGCAGCATTCAGCAGGACTGCGTGCTCCAGCCGAGCAACTGCCATTGAGATAAATGGGAATGCTAATGGTTAGCCATATCCAGGAATGCTATTTGGATAAACAGGTTGAAACAAAGATTTATTTCTCAGGTAGTAGGGACATCATATGTGTTGTATGACAAGAAAAGGAAACAGTACTGTTGGTGCTGTAGTTAAACCATGGTTTATTTTTACTGCGGTTTTACTGTAAATGCCATACAAAAACCAAGTATTGTTGTAGTTACTATTGTTTTACTACAAAAGAACTGTTATGGCTAAAATCATGGTTAATTTGGAAGTTAATATGGTTATACTGAAAATGTTGTTTGTTTACTATGATTTTACTGCAAATGTTGCAATGAAACTTTGGGTTTTTTAGTTACGGTAATTTTACTTCAAGCAAACAAATACTCTAGTTACTCTTGTAAAACCTGTAAATGCTGTATTGTTGTACTTCCTATAGTTTTACTACAAAACACTGTTAAACTATGGTAACTGTAGTAAAACCATGGTTTATTTTGTAGTTACTATAGTTTTACTGTAAATGCTGTATTAAAACCAACTACGGTGACTGTAAAACTGTAGTAATAAATATTCATTTTTTAGTTACTTACTACAAAAACCATAGTTAAACCATGGTTACTAGTAAAAGCGTGGTTACTTTTGGTAAGGGATCAGAGTTTGACAATCTCAAAGACCTTGATTCAGCATAATGTGGTAGACTGCAGGTGGCATGAGCTCACCATATTCTCTGGAGAGAGAGAGGGTAGTATAATGGTTTGCTTATTCAGAGGTTTGGTCGGATAAAAAGATAGTGTCTCACTTGTTCAGATGTGATTACTGATTAAACAAACTGCCCCTTTATACGGGCTCGGGGCAAGGGGGTGGAGGTGTAAATTAAACAAGAAAGAACCAGACACAAAGAAACTCAGAAAGAGAGCGAATTTTCTGACTCAGCTAAGCTGGATTTCTCCAGCGTAGCGCCCCCTTCTGGCCTACCCTCCCAAATACAACAAGCTCTATGAGTGTTTCTTACTTCTGTTTTTTTAACCTTCTCACTATGGGCTTCAGTCTGATTGAGAGGAATGCCAGTCATGCAACTCTCCAGACACACACACACAATTCATCTCAACACCGCGCAGGTCTCCACACGTTTGTATAAACACACACATTGGAAAAGAGTCGCAGTCAGGAGAGTTTGATTAAGCGCTGTGAGTGTATTACACATATATAAAACAAAGACCTGTGTGTGTACGTCTGGAGAGCTGTGTGTCAGGCATTCCTCTTCGTCAGACTCATGGTCACGACTGGGACCTCTGTGTTTTTTTGCGTATGTTTAGTTTTGCACGTTTTGCTTTCCAGCATCACGCCGAGAGTGTGAGCTTTGGCCATAAAGGCACATTGTGAGGGGCGGCTGTGTCATAAGCATGACCCTAGAGTGGTGTTTTCTGTATGGATACAGACTTTGACCCTGAGCTTAATTATTTGTGGGTTGGGGGTGCAAGAGGTCGCTGGAAATTTGTATTTGAATGAAATGTGATAGACAGGGGTACGTGCAATACGTGGTTGGGTGTTTGTGTTGCATTTTGCTACACTGATGAGAAATGTGGGAGAGGTTTTTTGGGGGATTCTGTTCTCTTTTTTTTAACTGGATCACTGCTATGACCCTTTTTTTAAATGCAATTCAATTGTTCCTTAAAAATGCAATTCAGACATGAAATTACTTAAATACACCTTTTCTATAATAAGAATTTGTACCATTTCTAAATTAAATTTTATTTTAATATTCAATAAATTAAGAAAAAAGGCTCATTAAAAATGAAATTCTTGATAAGAAAACCCATATTGCCCCTATTGCTTTATTGTTATATATATATATATATATATACTTTTATGATTGTGTGTCAAGGTCAGATAAAAATATCAGATAATTCAACTTTTTATGACAAGAAAAAGTTAGTTCATGTTGTGAAATGTCGTGTGGTGTGACGTTGTGAAACTTTATGAAAAAAGTAATATTTATGAATTAATAATGGTATTTGTAAAGAAATATTTTACACTGAAAAACTGATTTAAAAACCTTTTTAAAAAATATTAAGATTTGTACATTCACATGTATTCAAGGTGTAAGAAAAAAAAGTTGCTTTTTACTTGATAGTTACACCACCACATGATATATTTAGAGTTATTACATTGAAAGTTTGCTTATAAATAATATAAAAGTTTTTCAAATTCATATGAAACCAGCATGAATACAGAAGGGTGCATTTCTAAGCACTTGCACATTTTTTTAACCTAGATTTTTTTCCTTTATCATGGACACATTTACAAAACTTTATTACAAAACCCACGCATGACCTTCATCGCAGTCCTATGTATGTGCACAAACAAGCGAAAAGCCAAGACCCTGTTGTATACCTCCTTCCTGTGTGTTTGTGAGTGTGTGAGTGAAACAGATCTGGTGGGGTGGGGGGGTTGATGGGATGACCTCATCAGGAAAGGAAACTTTCCCACAGTCTGTACACAAAGCCTGCTGTCAAAAGGTGAACTGAAAGAGAAAGAGAAGAAATTTAACACACTGGATAAAAAAAGGCCTAATCTCAATATACAACCTCTCTAAAAACGACATCTCAGCTCAAATATTTAGCAGTGGATAAATAGCGGTTCTCACTCACGTCAAATTTGTCCCAGAAAAGATTCTTGAGACGATGCTGAGGTGCCATTTCGTCTTGTCTTATTGCCAAGCTCTTAACAGCCATCATGAGAGGGATCATCGGTTTATTGCGCAAACAAATATTTTCTTAATGACTGTCAATGTATAATACATGACACATGTCTTTCTTAAACACTTTTGACATGTTTAATTCCTCGCTGGGACACGTGAATGCGCTTGGGCTTACAGTCGTAGGCGTTGCTGATTATCTGAGGCATGCGATGGGTGATAATTACAGATGGAGGCCAAGAGCACGAGTTATGCCTCTGCAGCAGAACACTGGACCGATGATGTTTTGCTATTAAACCGGCAAGTGTTTTTGTCTGGCTCGCAGATTGCAGTGGTTTCTAAATGAACCAAATGAGCGTCTTTCCTGGAAATGGGGTTTTATGCTTTTGCACTACACAACCTCCTCATGCAATATGACAGAGCCACATTCTTGGACCTCCTCTCAGACAGGCCGCAGATTGCAGAAAAACCAGAGAAGTGTGTGAATGTTACCATATGAATTATGAAAATGCTCGAAGGCATGTTGGATGAGGGATTCTGATGTCTGGTAATTTCACATTCACTGGCGCTTGGACAATGATGATGAGCATGTCAGAAGAGAATACTGTAATGTGACTTAAATGCCTCACTTTTTTGGAATGAAACTTTTAGTTTTTGTGTGAATCATTCCTCATTCTTAATGGATTTCCTTGCTAGTCCAGACAGGTTTACACAACTATGTTTACATGCACCCATATAATACATTAGTACTTGGAGTGATGTCTCAGTCGATTGAAACCCTTGAAAACACCTCAACCGATGAAAGTCGATGAAAACACCTCAACCGATCTGACTGAGCTTGAAATTAATTTCACATTGAATGCGCTGAAGTTGTTTCAAAATACACAACTGCACCTGTAAACGAACATGCAAATTGAACTGCAAAGTTTAGATTTCATATAAACAACTTTCAGACTCTGAAACTGGATTGAATTCATTCAGGTTGACGAAAATGAGTTCATGTAAACATACATACTGACATATATTCATTTGGCAGATGCTCTTGAAAGCAGTTCCATGCTCTACCAATGCTACCTCTATGTGATGGTTTCGGCATGCTCTAGTTAACTGACATATCATTATGATATAGCTCACTGACCAAAGTAGTCTAACTATTGTGATGGAGACTGGTGGAGGCAAACCAGCACGCCACCATCTGCTTGGAGCCAAAATTGGAGATTGTGTGACTGTGAGTCACCTCTAAACCCAAAGGCAGCTTAATACAATATAATTTAACACAAGGCAATAAACCAACCAAAACTATGGAGCTGTCTTTTCACTGGACTAGTGGCAGACACAATATACTTACAATTTGTTCAGAAAATACTGACAGTTATAGCACAATAGAGAGCCAGTCCACAGCAGGAGCACCCAATGTCTTTAAATATGTAGAATCAATATAAAAAGGATTCTATTTTTAAAGTGAAAATTCAAAAATAGTTTCAGATTGAGTGAGTACAATAAATAAATAAATAAATAAATAAATAAATAAGAGCTGTCAAATCAATTAATTGCAATTATGCATACATGTGTATATTTTAAAAAATATATGGAATATATATTTATATTTATATAATATAAATCATACAGAAATATGAATATATATATTTCTTAAATATGTGCATGTATGTGTGTGTATATACATATAAATATACACTGTACACACATATCATGTAAACAAAAACTTTTATTTAGGATGTGATCAATCACGATTAATCGATTTGACAGCCCTAAAATAAGTAAATGAACAAACAATTTAAAGAAAATACATAAAAAAAATAAAATAAAATAAAATGCCTCCTTTTAAAAGTTACACTGTCAACTTATTTTGTGCAAATAGTTCTGTTTAAGGAGGTCTGCAATACCTGGAGAAAGCTATCCATTAACATTCCTGTTCATCTCAATGGCAGTTGCTTTGCTGACGCAGGAACCCCTGAAGGTGTGCAAACTGCTTGCAGCCCCTTAAAATAGACACAAGTAAAACTATAATTTAATGTGTGCTATAATATAATGAAATAACTGCATTTGAGCTAATTGAGCTGTTTAAGATACACACAGTCCTGTTTCTCAAGAAGCAGAGCATGGCACTAAAAAATCCATTCAGAGGGTCAATTAAGCCAATATTTGATAAAACATATGTGCAATGTAAGCTGGATAAAAGTAGTGTCTATAAATGTAAGATTATTTTTGATTCATATGTTGCTTGCAAAAAAAAAATGTCAGGATACATGGTTAATTTTGAATGGCTGTTAATGGAGAAATTTGCTTTCTGAATGGTGGAATTAGATTCAGAACCAAATCATTTCTTAATTTGAACATCTCTTTGTTATTAAAAGCACTTCAGGAAGTCAAAAGCATGTATGCACTTCAGATGAGCATGATGAGTGTTAGTATGTGTAAGTGGACATTTGGCCCTCACATTGACTCGGGCCTTTGGGTGTTAAGGTGCCCAGAGGCTCCTGCTTTGAAGTGCACAGTCCACACACGCACGTCCCCAATTTTCAGAACATTCCCTCCATAACGCCCTTTCTCTTTCGTGACAATGAGCTCAGCAATTTCTCCTCTCCTCGCTCAGAAACGAGACCGTCACTCGATCGCTCTCACGTGCCCTTTCAGCTGTAGCCTACGTGCTGTAAAGCACATGCTCCATGCAATTTTGTGATCTGCTCTCTCTGTGTATTGTCTGTGATTTGAAATACACTCATACACGTTCACACAGAGACTTAATGAATCTGTATGTGGGGGTGGGCAGGGTAATCACACTCAATTCTCGGCCAAAAGAGGCCAACAGATTCGTTTTCATGACATCAGCATTTCTACAGTATTCTTAATAAGGGAGTCCCTGTGTGAGTGAATTATTGGGGACTGTTCCTGCTTTTATTTTTGCTCTCTCATAATGTTTCTTTTTGGATGCGGTCCTTCATATGATGTATGGGAATTTGATTCTGGTATTTTGGGTCTGGGAGGAAGAATTCAGATACAATGTGTCAAGGTATGTGGTTTGAGTCGTGTCAGTGTTAGTTGGATTTATGGTTTAGCGGTGTCAAGCTCTGTTCCAAAGCTGCCTTACTTTCTACTTCCTGCATAGGCAGCTGGCTTCTAAGGCAACACAGAATGTAAAATGGAATATATCAAAACAAAAGTGAACGTCTTGAAACGGTGTACGTCGGTACCTGCATGCATGTTACCAAGCTAATGACAAGATTTAATTAATTAATGTAACTATTAATTTAACTAATTTAAATTGAATATATATCCTAGACCTAGACCGAGAAGCTCCCACGTCCTGTGATGCATGAGGCAACCAAAGCGTTCCAGCGGGTGCGGTTTTCTCCCAGCCGTCTGATCTCACTCCATCGCCGGTTAACAACTGCGAGGTCCTTCTCCACGGTCTGTCGCCAGTTCATCTTGGGCCGTCCTTCTTTTCTCCAGCCTGCTGGCATCCAGTTTAATACTTGGCGAGCCAGTCTGTGGGAAGGGAGTCACAGTGCATGGCCTAGCCACTGGAGGCACCATTTGCAGATGGTATCTGATACCGGTGGAAGGCCTGACTTCTCCCTGACTTCTTGATTTTTCACAAAGTCATTCCATTTGATTCCAAGGATTCGCCGTAAACATTTGGTGTCAAAAGCATCCAATTTCTTCTCTTGGGAAGTCTTTAACTGCCAAGTTTCGCTGCTGTAAAGCACTGTGGACAGAACATTGGACTTATAAAAGCGTAACTTGGTTTTGAGAGTAAGTTTTCTGCTTTGCCATATTTTCTTCAGCTGATTAAAGGCTGCTGCAGCTTTTCCTATGCGGCAATTAAGTTCCTGATCGATGTCCCCGCTTCTACTGATGGAGCTGCCAAGATAAGTAAAATTTTCAACCTCTTCCACCCTGTTGTTGTCTATGAAGACCTCTCTTGGGATTGGGTGGTTGCCTTGCAGCATGTTCTTGGTCTTCTTTCCACTGATGGTCAGGCCGATGTTATTGGCATAACTGCTGATACTGTCCACAAATAGCTGCAGGTCCTGAGTGTTGTTTGCTAGTGCAGCTATATCATCAGCAAAGTCTAAGTCTGAGAGTTTTCATTCCTCCATCCATTCTATTCCTTTACCAGTTGTTGCATTCCTCATCACCCAATCATTGGCGATCGCGAACAGTATCGGGGGCAGGAGACATCCTTGCCTTACACCAGTCACCACCTCAAACCATTCACTGTATCCATCTTCAGTCCTCACTCTGCATTTGGAGTTGTTGTAGATCTGCTCAATGGCCCCTACGACTTCTGATGGAATGCCGTAGGCAAGCAGAATCTTCCAGAGTGATGGCCTGTGCACGCTGTCGAACGCTTTGGAGAAGTTGATGAAGCTGACTGCAAGAGGTACCTGGAATTCTCCACACTTCTCAACAATTCTCTGCAGCGTGAAGATTTGTTCCGTGCAAGAGCGTTTTGGCCGGAAGCCTGTCTGTTCTTCACGGAGCTCAGAGTCTACAGTGTCACGTATCCTATTGAGGATGACCCTGCAGTAGACTTTTCCAGGGATTGAGAGCATAGTGACCCGCCTCCAGCTATCACACTCCGCCAGATTGCCTTTTTTCGGTATGCATACCACCTCACCATTCTTCCAATCCTCTGGTACGACGCATGAGTTCCACACCTGGTTGCACAGACTGCACATCCATGTGATCACACTCTCGCCGCCAGCTTTCAGCATCTCAGCTGTTATGCCGTCGTTCCATGGAGACTTGTTGTTCTTGAGGCTGGATATGGCCTCGCAAATTTCGTCCTCCGAGAAGTCAAATGTATTAATGGGAAGTACCTGAGGTGGGTCTTCCACAGTGGCAGGGCATGCTGGTTCTGGTCTATTAAGGACCTCTTTGAAGTGTTCAGCCCACCTCGCCAACTTGTCCTCACCTCTGGAGAGTAGCGTGCCATCCTTTGCTTTCACTGATTCTGCCCCTGTTTTCACAGTGCCGCAGATCTTCTTGGCGATCTGGTAGACCATGCGCATATCATTGCGGCTAGCTGCTTCTTGGGCTTCCTCAGCTTGTCTGTCCAGCCACTCTCGCTTGTCCCTCTGTGCACTGATTTTTACTTGCTTATCCTTCTTGATGTATTCCTGGTAGGCATCCTTGCCATCAGATGGACTAAACCTTCTCTGGTGTAGCGCTTTCCTCTCTGCTATCAGCTCCCAGGTACGGTCACTGCTCCAGGTCTCCTTGAGAGATTTCTTGTGGCCAAGGATCTCCTCCCAGGCAGCTGACATGGCATCTTTTAGCTGGTCCCACCAATCCAACGATCCCGGCACCGGGTCAGCTAGGGATGAGAATCTGTTGCTCAGGAACAGCTAGAACTGGGCGCCCGTTACTGCATCATTTAGATTGCTTGTGTCAAACCACTGGGGCTTGGAGTCTTTCTTCTTTTTCCACTTTAACTTGACTTTGAACTTTGCTATGGCCAGGTGATGGTCACTGCAGATGTCAGCTCTGCGGTAGATGCGGACGTCTTGCAAGCAGGGTGTTCTCCATCTTGGGCCAATAGCAATGTGGTCAATCTGCGTCTGGGTTTTGTGGTCATTGGATATCCACGTTATCTTGTGGATGTCTTTGTGTTTGAATAGTGTCGAACCGACCTTGATGTTGTTCATGTCACAGAACTGCACCAGCCGATCACCGTTGTCTGTACGCTTGCCATACCCATGTGGGCCCAGGACTTCTTCAAAGTCGGATCGATCGTCACCAACCTGCACATTGAGGTCTCCCATGACCAATAGAATGTCATGTCATGGCACTTTATCCAGTAGGTCTTGCAATTGTTGGTAGAAGAGGTCCTTCTCTGTGTCTTCATGGTCATTATGCGGAGTGTAGCACTGGACAATGGTTACCTTGGCATGTGAGGTGACGAACCTGGCTGTCAGAAGGCGCTCGTTGACTGGCGTCCACTCTTCTAGTGCCCCACATGCCTGGCGATCCAGGATGAGGGCAACACCATCACGATGTATATCATCTTGGTGACCAGAGAACAAGACAGTCTTGTTCCCCGAAGACACTTTGCCGGAACCAGTCCAGCGAACTTCACTGAGGCCCAGGATGTTTATGTTGTAGGCCTCCATCTCTTTGATAACTTGCTGCAGCTTGGAAGACTAGAATAAAGTTCTTACATTCCAGTAACCTATTCGAGTCACCATCTTGGCAGACAGGACTCGAGTCCTCGGGGTGTCAGCTTCCGTTTGGCTTTCACTGGCATCCATCATGGAAACTCCAGTAAGAGTCGACTGTTGTCCCGGCTGTTTTGCTCTTGGAGTGCTTTGGTCTGTTTTCGTAGCAATGAGCTTTTTTTATAGGAACAGGGTGCTAACCTGAAGCCTAACCCTTCTCCTTTATCCAGGCTTGGGACTGGTTGGTGGCTAATATATATACTATATAACTATTCTGATTTACATTTGAAATAAATTTGGATCACTGGTACTGCAAGTTTGTTCTGAACAGTGTTTAATATAATATAATATGAAATATAATATTTTATTTTATTTTATTTTATTTTATCCAAACTAGGATAATAAAGTTTTACTGCTGACAATGTTATTTATTTATTTATTTATTTATAACTGTATTATTTTATTTAGTCATGTGAGATCATAAAATGTTATTGTTTACATATTTTTGTTATTTTGTTATTTTTTTATTAATTCATTTTTTGCTTAATTATACATATATATATATATGTATATATATATATATATATATATATATATATATATATATATATATATATATATATATATAATCTTTACATATGCATAGCACTATATACAGCACATATTGTTCCAAAGCAACTCAAATTTTGTGGTCAGGTAGAGCTCTGCATGTATTTCACCAGTTCCTGTTGTTTAGTAACTGTAAATTAGTAGGCTGATTTATGTTACATCACATTCTGGTCTGTCTATAATGGAGATTTGTAATTGCATTATTGGATTTGTGTGTGGTTACTTTGGCAATGGATTTGGATCTAAATGGCTATGTAATCATTGTTTTGTCACTACTGATTTATAGTTGATGAAAATCTAATATCGACCTCAGCGCTGGTCCAACACTGGCCCTTGATCCGGAGCAGCTGTGAGTTCTGACCCAGATTCCAACAGCTTGTTGAGAGGAAGGAGCATAGAAACCAGCTAATCAGCCATTGAAAGAGAGGATAGAGAAAGACTGAGGGAAAAATGAAGAGATCAGGAAGAAAGATACGAGAGCAAGAGAGAGAAGAGGTGCATGAGAGGCAGATGAGGTGTGTTTATAAATACCCTTAAAGGTCATTTGGGATGACAGCATTGTCACAGGCCGAAAAGAACTGTTGCCAAGGGCAACCACTCATTCTCACAAACTTAAGTGGGGTCAAAACTGTCCTCTGGGAAATCCAGCACTGGAGAGCAGAGAAAACCATAGCTTTGGTGACTTTAGTTTATGTTGCGCTCTTTATGGCAGTTGTCTTTTGATTACTGACACCTAGTGGTGTGATTTTAGCATCATGCAAAGATTCTCGGTTATTGGTGCCATTGTGGAGATGCTCTTTAACAAAAACATCCAATAACAGTAATAGTCAAGTAGTAGTGGCTCCCATGAGGAGTCATGCTATATGTAAAATATGCAGTTTTAATTAGGCTAATGATATGAAAGGCTAATAATAGAATTATATGGCGATTAATAGAGAGAGAGAGTTATGAAATTAATACTTTTATTCACCAAGGACACATCAAATTGATCAAATGTGATAGTACAGTTACAAAATATTTGTATTATAAATAAAAGCTGTTTCAATTTAAAAGCCACCTGTTATGCCCCTTTTTACAAGATCTAATATAAGTCTCAGGTGTCCCCAGAATGTGTCCGTAAAGTTTAAGCTCAAAAGACCCCACAAATCATTTATTATATCATTTTGAAAATGCCTGTTTTGAGTGGAAGCAGAAACACTTTGTTTTCGTGTATGTATCTTTAATGCAAATGAGCTGCTGCTCCCCGCCCCCTTTTCCAGAATAGAGTTGTGCCTTTACAACTCTTTCCTCAAATACTCTGCTAAAAAAACATCTGTTTGGTTTTGATGATAAAGTCTATCGTGCTGAAATCATGCGTTTTAAACCATATTAGTTTAAACGTCTGATATACGGTCTTCTGAGCACACACATCCGAAGCACGCACACAGAAAGCGGCTGTCTCATGGCATGTGAGTACTAAACTACTTCTCTTTCATGTCTTATTGCACTTAAACCGTCAAATACACACAAGTTTATGTTAAAAACACAATGGCAGCGCCGTGGGTGGAAACTTGCAGATTAAGGGGTGGTAATATTATAATAAGATCCCCTTTCTATGTCACCAGGTGAACGACGTCTGAGCGGCTCATTTTTTCACAAGCTTGCAGAAAAAGGCTTACCACAAAAGGCTTCTTTTTCATGTTTTCTGGGTTGGTAGATGCACCCGGGATGCAAGTATCGCACTTGATCATGGAAAAAGTCTGATTTTCATGATATGTGACCTTTAAAATTTTAAAGGTGAAGGTTTAAATTTTTTTTAAAAGTATCCCGGTTTCCACAAAATATTAAGCGGCACATCGTTTCAACGTTGATAACAATAAAAAATGATCATATTAGAATCATGTGATCCTGAAGACTGGAGTAATGGCTGATCAAAATTCAGCTCTTCCATCAATGGAATAAATTACATTTTAAAATATATTAAAATATAAAATGTTTTTTTTAAAACTGTAATAATATTTCACAATATTACTGTTTTTTCCCCTGTATTTTTGATCAAATAAATGCAGCTATTATGAGCATAAGAGACTTCTTTCAAAAGCATTAATGTTGCTTGAGTTTACTTTGTGAAACTGAAACTCTAATTTTCCTAATTTAATTTAAAATGTATACATTTTAAAATGACATACATACGGTGACTACTTTAAGAAAACATAAATACATTTGTATTTCAAAATTACATGCAATTACATTGCAGGTACAAAATAGTATAAGTAATAAATAAGCAAAAGAATATTATAAGTAAAAAACAAAACAAATTAAATTTAATTAAATTTAATTTAATTTAATTTAATTTAATTTTACATTAAATTGCCCTGAGGTAATTTAATGTAAAATTTAATTAAATTTAATTAAATTCTTTCAGTATCTCACAGAAAAACTGTTTAGGTGCAGCCTACAACGTGCTGCAGTTGTGTGATCTGGAGTAAATCTGGGAGTATATTATTTTAATTTATATTATATTATTGGAGTATATTTAGATATAATATTTCTGAGGTGTAGGGGCAAACAATAAGACACAGCATGCATTATGCTCAGATGATTGGAGGAAGGCTGTATGTTTATATATTTGTGCTGTAAATGCCCAAGCAAGTGGTTATCAAAACCGATTTCCCTCAATAGTGGCCGAACCCGTGACCCCCAAGGTCAGAGGTCAAGACCCCCAGACAGGCCCACGAGAGTTTGCCTTTTAAAAGCGACCTCATCTCACTCGAAACCCCTCAGCTGGGGGCATTACATCATCCTTTTCCCATCATTATCAGGGGTGCAGAGAGACTGACTCTCTGTCTTTGTGCGTGCGGGGGTCAGTGGGTGAGAGATGGAGATGTCCAGGAACAGAAAGGGATAAAGAGATAGGATAGAAAAGTGGAACACAGAGATTCTATTTAAGTGACGAGAAACTCGTCTGTGCAGTCTGTGACCCAGCGCACACTCTCTCTCCAATACACACACACACTCACACGCTCCATAGGAACAAAACGGCACTCTTGGTTTAGCCCAACAATGTCAGTGACACTCTAGTACCGGCTTATGGGTTTTATTGTTAGCGTACAATCCTCTTGGCATTGTGCTTAACAATGCCCTCAGTTAATGGGCAGTCTAACCTACTTGTATTGTCTCTAATTGGTCTCTCTGGAGCAGGAAGAGAGAAAGAGAAGGACCAGGTTGGAGAGGGGAAGGAGCCGGGCTGAATCACTGCTTTAGTGCAGAGTCAGGGAACAGGCTTGGACAAAGGAGCTTTTGTGGCACCAGAGCCCAGAGTTCAGGAAATGCACCTGGTCCCCCTCTCCAGCTGATAAGAGCTCTCACTAGCCATTACCTCATCA